>APFE030644997.1:0-29974 GCA_000404065.3 Pinus taeda | reverse complement strand
ATCCTCCTTTGACCCCACCTGAAGAAAACCCAGAGATTGAATAGCAGGGGGTAAGAGTAAAAGGTCTAAAAAGGACAATAAAAGGAAGGAATCCTTCTTTTGCCTTGAGCCTAGTAAAGTGTAGACACTCTGCGAGGATAAAATCACATTAGCACACCCCAATTCAAATAGAATAAGCAGGGTCATCTCACATGCCCTTTCCAAGTCCACAAGATGACTTTTTGCAAGACTATGAGGAACAAGTTGCCCGAGTACTGGAGAATATGGGGACATGTTGTGAAGGAAGGGATGTATCTAGAAATTTTAAAGTGAAAAATTATGCCCCTAACCAGTTAGCCCCTGTTGGTAATTCTGGCCATGCTAAACTTTTCCATTTACTGATAATTTGGAGGGTCAAAGGGAATCATTTCCTTCTATGGATGAGCCCCTTTTGAAAGAGGCCCATGTAGAGGAAACTCTCAGGGATGGAAATGAAATAGAGGTTACTATTTCAGTGGGGTCCCCAACAAAGGAAAACCCTACAGAAGAAACCTTGGAGGATGAAAATAAACTAAGGGACACTATCTTAGTGAAGTCCCTAGAGGATGAGGCCCATACAGAAGAAGACCCTGAAAATGATAATCGCTCAGGAGACACCATTCCGTTGTAGTCTCCTGAGAGAGAAGCCCATGAAGAAAAATACTTGGAAGACAAGAATCCATCGGGAGACACAATTCCATTAGAACCTCATCCTGATATTGGCACAGTTCCACCTGAACGTGAAATAAACATAGTTGTTCCATCGCCGATCAAAAATCCCATAACAAAGAAAACATATAAGGGTAGAATGAGGAATTTACTTAAAAAGTACAGGAAGCAGAAGAAAACAATTAACCAACTGAGAGAATGGTTCAAGGAAGTAGTTAGGGTCCGAAAATTGAAAGTAGAATTGGAGACCGTAGGAACCCAAAAGGAACATTGTTCTTGGGAGAATATTGAAACCTAGACTGAGAGCCCTTTTGTTTGTTCAAAAGGGACCCAAACAGAGCAATGTCCTTTAAAGAGTAGTGAGATGTAGATAGAAGGTCCTTGCATTTTTCCAATGGAAACCCAAATGGACTTTTCCACTACAGATGTTGATGTCCAAACCAATTCTACAGAGAATACTCAGGAAGACTGTTGTATGTCCCAAGGAATAGCTAAAGTTGTTGTTCAAATTGATTTTGAAGGAAAGGCCGAAGAAAATTGCTGTATGACCCAAGAAGCAGCTAAGGATGTTGTTTAAACTGACTCAATAATAACATAGGATGATGAAATGTAGATAGAGGTAAGGGAAGTTGTTATCATAAAATTGTAAAATGAGCTAGCCAAGACTCAGTAGGAGTTGGCTCAACATAAGGAAGAAGTAGTGCCATTACAAGTACACCGGGAACTAAGGAAGAAATTTCAGGCACTTACTGTCACAGAAGATGATACCTTTTCTAATTTCAAGGATGAATAGAAGAAAGTAGAAAAAGCACAAGCTAAGTTGTAGAAGGCAAAGGAGAAAATTGAAACTATTTTCTCTCTCTACTTGGATGCTTTGTCTTGTCGAGCATCTGCCACAAATTATGCACTATGCTTGTTAGAAAAATACCTCTTACTGAAAATTAAAGTTGTCAAGGCTAGTACATCAGTAGAATTCAAGACTACTCCAGACTTTGTCAAATGTTTCAAAGAAAAAAATGAACAGATACAATGCCTTTTATGTGAATTGTACATGCACAATTTTTTCTTAGAGGATGATTTGGATAGAATCCTAGCCCCTTCATTGGGGATATTTAATTTCAAGATTTTCTTTCTTTTACCACTAATTATATTAAATGGGATAAAACCCATAACACTTTTCAAAAAAGGGAATATGGTATAGACTTATGGGTCAAGGGAGAACCCACAAAACCCCTACATCTTTATGTCCAGCATAAACATTTCATAAAACAAATAGGTGTTGTGGCTCAATTAGTACCACTCCATATAGTCATCATTTAGGCAAGAAAGGAATACTTTAAGGAAATAAAGGGGGAAGCTTTGTCAGTAGCAAGACAAAGATGGGAAGCTTCCAGTGATAATGTGAAGAATAGGGAGCCATTTGGGTTTAGAAATTTCAAAGTTTCCTCTACTCGCATACACAAATATAGCAATATGGTCCTAAGCATGGGCCTTGACTGGATAGGGTGCCATTACAGAAGTCTGATTATTTGGTACCCTCCTGATGGGTATTATAGTGATTATAATTTTCTAGAATACCGTGTGAACTAGGCTTTTGCAATACTCAAACAGAAAAATGGTTTTAGGCTATATAATGAAGAAGTTTATCCTACTTATTCCTTGACTCAACTACACCTCAATCATCTGATTTCATGAGGACATGAAAAAAGGTAAGCAGGGGAGTATGTTGGGCCATGGAAAAGGTATGTTTTATCCTAATATTAGCTTAGTTAATCACTATCCTTTATGCATTTATCTTCATTTTAGGAATAAATATAGAAGGAACAATCGCAGAAGCTGGATGAAATCGAATATTAATGAATTGGGTAAATCTAGGCATGAAAAAATAACTTTCGCTATCTTTATACACAAAGGACATGAATTGAACGATTGTTCTTCAAACGACAGAACAACAGTGACCAAGGAAGGAAAAGGAAAATGTCTCGATTATGAAGGACAACGAAAGACCAGGAGATCAATTATATTCTGTGATGAAATCAGATCGACAGTTACAAAATCCTTAGGATATCCCGATCCTGAGGATTTGCTTTTATCCATTTATTTTTCCAAAGTTATATAAATCCATCAAGTGTATTGAACAACTAGTGAGGAATTTTAATATTGTAACTATACTTTTTGGACAGAGAACACTTTTATTACTGTGATGTTGTAAATATACTATCATGTTTAATGAAGAAGGTTGTGTTTTACCTATAATCGCATTCTGAATATCTTTCAAAAGTGACTTCTGGAGACTTTGGGCCTTGTCAATAGGATATTTACTACTTTAATTGTGTCATATTTATTTATTCTCATTCTGATATTTATTTATTATTGTTAGTTTCTGAAATTAGCATTATTCCAATTGTTGTGAGTATTGATGATTATGAATTTCTTTTGTTGTTCAAACTAGATACTAGATCTTGTCGTCTATTACATCTGCATGTTAATCTTAATGGAATTGATTAGGTTCATTTAAGTATTCAATTATTGTGTTGGGTGTGGAGCATGATTGTTCAGAGGTCTTTATTTCGGCTGGATGTATACCCCAGGAAGTTTGTACATCCCTCCACGCGGGGGGTTGGACTTCTCCCTGCCGCGGGCATTCGGGGGGGCTGATCCCCCCCCCAGCTAGGGGGTCCAGGGGCCAGCGAACCCCCGACAGGGGTTTCGGGGGCAGCGCCCCCAAAACTAAAAAAAAATGTAAAATTTCCTTGTAAAAGTATAATAATTTCTAGTCAATCTAGGTCGTTCATTAGGCAGATGATCTAACGGTAGAACTTATGTTTAGTTTAGGGTTTTTTGACCTAGAAGGCAACCCCTCTCTTTGTATGAGGGCATTGTATTTGAGGCCGTGTAATAGATGTGTATTCTCTAAGTGAGAAACAGAGAGGTGAGACTGTGAGAGAAAACAGAGGATATTACAGTGAATTTGTTGTAGGTTTTGTCTCTTCGTTTTGCTGGATAATAGAATGGAAGGACTAGATGTTCGAGGTGGACGTAGCCCAAACTAGGTGAACCATGTATATCTATGTCCCTCTTGTTTTATGCGTTTTTGGTGTTTATATTTCTTCAATATTTTATGTGTTCCATTGCTCCGTAATATATAATATTCTAACATGTTGTTCATTCTACAGTAGTGTTACCAGAGATTTGAAGCTTATAGTTGTTCACTTTCCATGAGATGTTTGCATAGTTATTTGTTGTTAAATTTCTAAAGATTTCCTTCTTGTGAAACGAATTATTGTTAATACTAGTTAGATTGCTAAGAGTGATTCCGTTTACTTTCATTTTGATTCAGTTCCTTGCATAATAGATTAAAGTAGATTTGAAAATGCTTTAAAGATTGATTTCATGATCTTTTGGATTGAATATCGAGAATTAGATACTAATCATTGCAACAATTCTAAATCATTTCATTATGAATTATCCTCTGAATTCACTTTCATAAACAATGTTGAACACTTGATATAAACAGACTTACCCTGGGTTGATGATTAATGGAGGTATTAAGATTGCTTTTAACATTCATCTTACAGCACCAACAAAAATCCTTTCATTATTTCTAGCCATGCTAAGAGAGACAATGTGATAGGGGAATATTTTCTACTGCAGGGTTCTTTCTATGCCCAGGATGAGGTTATTACCCCACATAAATTAGGGAAATATTTTCTTCTACAGGGTTCTTTATACACCCAAGATGAGGTTATTACCACACATATTGTGAATTTTACAATTTTTGTGAGACCAATTTTAGGGGGATATATTATGTAACTAGATCACAAAAACAAAAGAAAATATAGGTCAAAAACTTGAAAACAAGCTTCTTCAAAGGGGAAACCTCCTTTTACATCACATAAATGAACAATTCTTGGATGATTCAAATGACAAGACCTCCTCGGTAAAGGAGTCTGAAGGGTCAAAATATAATTAGGGCTTACATAACAATAATAACGTAAGGGTACACAATAACAATAGTGGGCTTCCATGGGGCACAACAATAACAATATGGAGACTACACAATTATTTTTGGGACCAAACATGCCCATATACTTCAAAAAACTATTTCCTTAAATGCTTAAGTAATTATTGATGCCTCTATATAAAATACTCATCCTCCCATGCAAAATCTTCAGCGGGTAAGTTCTTCCCTTTAATGACATGCTCTGAAATTGATCATTGTTTTAGTTTTCAGATTCTTTTTTCAGTGATTGCTTTAGTATCCAATAGGATTTTTCTTTCCTTATCAAGTTTTTGAAATATATTTTGAACTAGAAACTTTTCACCTATAAGCTTCTTCAAACATGAAACATGGAAAACTAGGTGTGTTCATGAAGATGCAGGCAGCTCTATTTTGTATGCCATAATACCAATATTTTGTAATACCTTATAGGGACCACATTACTTGGGTGATAATTTATTATCCTTCTTAGCTTCCTTGAGTGACATTTGATTATATGGTTGTATTCATAAAAATACCCAATCACCCACATAAAAACTTATTTCGTTGCGATGTTGATTTTCTTGTTTGTTCATTTGATTCTATGCTAGAGTCAAGTTATCCTTTAAAATTTGGAGAACTTGTTGTTGATCATCAATGTGATCTTCAAATAATTGAACCTTAGAATCGTCCCTTAGATATGATGTGATGGGTGGTGGATGATATCTATATAGCGCCATAAATGGGGTCATTTTTGTTGCAATATGGAGTAAAGTGTTATAGGATGATTCTACTAGAGGCAACCACTTGATCCATTGTGTTTATTTATTAGATACAAAGAAATGAACATATCATTCCAAACATTTTTTCACTATCTTAGTTTTCCCATCAGATTGAGGGTTATAATATGAGCTATGATCCAATAGAGTACCGAGATAAAAAAAAATAATTTTGTCCAAAAATTTCCAATGAAAATGGGATCTCTATCACTTACAATAGTCTTTGGGTTTCCATGTCACTTTTGAACTGTTTCCACAAATGTCGTAGCAATTGTACTGGATTTAAAAGGATGAGGAAATGAATAAAAGTGTGCATACTTTGTAAGTCTATCAACTACCACCATGATAACACTCTTTCCTTCGTAATTTAGTAGACCTGTGATAAAATCCATTGAGACCTACTCCCAACACTGACTTAGAATGACTAATGGTGTTAAAATACATGGGGTTTTAATTGTCTCAATGCTATTTTGTTGGAAAACCAAGCATTCGACCATCAACTTATAAACATTATATTGAAGGTCATCCCAAAAAAGTTCCTCCTTGACCCTATGGTAATTTTTTATAAATCCCGAGTGCCCTCCTATAGGATAGTGTGAAATTCCAAAAGAAATTTTTGTTTGAGTTTGGAGTTCTTACATAGATATAAGAATCCTTTGTATCATAGTGAATCATTTTTCTAGATAAAAGTATCATATGGATTGGGATCTTGTTGCAACTTTAGAATGAGTGCTTACACCTATTCATCATTGTTCCATTCATCCCTTTCTTCCTTTATCCAATCAGGTTGGATAGTAGAAATGGCACAAATCAATGCCTCCACATGCTCATCTGCAACAATATTTTTCTTCCCTTTCTTGTATATTATTTCAAAGTCATAACTCAACATACCTGTGAGCCATTTTTGTTTCTCTTCTGAAGATAATCTTTGTTCCAAGAAGTATTTAATACTATCATGATCTGTTTTTACCTTGAAGTGTCTTCCAATTATGTAAAGGAACCATTGCTTCATGGAATGTAGAATTTCCAACATTTCCTTCTCATAAATGAGTTTGTGTAATTATTTCCCTTGATTAGATGGCTTTCAAAGGCAACAAGTCTACCTTCTTTCATTCAAACAACACCAATTTCATTTTCTAGGGCATCACATTCCACAATAAAGATTTTTGTTAAGTCTGGTGTAGCTAATATCAGAGCTTGGCACATTGCGTCTTTAATATGTTAAAATGCCTTTGTTACTTCCAGAGTCTACGAAAATGCATATTTTTTCAATAATGTTGTAAAGGTGATGTTATTTCCCATAATTCTTAACACCCTTGCCATAGTACCATGTCAACTTGAGAAACCTTCAAAGATGCCTTAAAGTTGTGGGGATTTTCCATTCCTTGATGGCTTTATTTTTGTTATGATCTACGTTAACACCCTTGTAAGATACAATATGACCTGAATATTTCACCTCCTCAACCTAAAAGAAACATTTCAAGGTTTTTTCATACAATTGTTTCTCTTGTAATAGTTTGAGCACCCAGTCAACATGTTGAACATGAACCTTCCAAGACATGCTATATATTAGTATATCATCAAAGAATACTAACACAAATTTTCTAAGGGTATAAAAATGGAATTCATCAAACATTTAAATGTGGAAGGTGCATTATTAAGGCCAAAGTGCATGAGAAGGAATTCATAATGACCTTCATGAGTTCTAAATGTTGCCTTTGGAATGTATTCAATCTTCATCTAATTTGATGATCTCTAGGATGGAGATCCAACTTAGTGAAGTAAATTTCTCCATGCAATTGATCAAAAAATTCAACAATGACATGAATTGGAAATTTATCTTTAATTGTGAGCTTGTTGAGCTCTCTATAATCTAAACACATACACCATGATTCAACCTTCCTGTGTACCAATACTACTGAAGCAAAGAAAGAACTTTGACTAGGTTGAATTATACCAACCTCTAGCATTTTTGCAACCATACATTCAATTTCACTCTTTTGTTTATATGGATATATGTAAGGTTTGATGTTTGGAGGAACGCTTCCTAGAATCAAGTGAAATGCATGATCATGATAAAGAATAGGTTGAGATCCTTAGGAGTCTCAAATACCTTAGAGTGTTTTTCAGGGACTCTTTGGAGATCTAGAGAAATGGGAAACTTGGATGTTTGAACATCTAGTAAGAATAATTGTCAAATGACACCCAATTTTTACTTCTTCAAAATATTCTTCATGCCATTATATCTCATTATCTTACCAGGTTTCCCAATGATGCCCCTTAATTCAATTTCCCTTCCTTCGTAGAAAAAAATTAAAAAAAGTCATTGTCTCGAAAGATTGTAACCATTGGACTGAGCCTAATACAACATTAACAACATCAATTTGAATAGAAATCACTGGACTATTCAATACATATTTCCCCATAGTTAGATTGATATTATGGAACTTATCTTAGCAATTTATAGTTCCTCCATCTGCAACAATCACTTAACACTTTGATGATGGGTATAGATAATAATTAAAATCCTTGGCTATCTTACACTAAATAAAATTATGTGTACTACCCAAGACAATCAATATTATTACCTTTTTCTTCTTGATATATGCTTCTATCTTGAGAGTTTGAGGACTGGTAATTCCCACTAAAGAATTGCAATAGATGGTCAGATTCATTTCATCCTTTTCAACCCCTAGCATTGGTTCCTATTGTCTATCTTCTTCATTTCATGTTTCTTGTTCCTTTTCCTCCTTCTCTTCATAATTTATGTAAAAAAAAAAAACTTTCTCCTTACACTTATGACCTCTAATGCATTTTCTATCACAACTGTGACGAATCCCTTTTGCTCTTTTTTCCTCCAGTTTTTGTGGTGTCAACCTTGTATCTTTTGGGAAGCTAGGAGCAACAAGACTTCCATATTTATAATTGTCAGTGGTATACCTCCTTGTTTCCATAATTTTTCTTTCAACTTTTCTTGCCACCCTGAATTTTATCCCCAATGAATTAGGTTCCCAAAGTCAAACCTCATGTTGGATGTTATCCTTTAAAATCCCTATGAAGAAATTAATTATATGTTCATATGAAATATTAGTTACCTTGATATTCAATATCTGGAACTCCTTGATATTCTTTACCATTGAACACTTTTGTTTGAGATTTATCAATTGGCTAAAGAAGGTGTTTCTCTTTGTATCCTAAGAATATTTTGTTAATTTCTCTTTAAAAATTGACCAAGTGAAAATTTATTTATGAGAATAAATTCATCAATACTACACAAACTTATTGGGTTCTAAATATAATGATGCAATGTGTACATTTCGTGTGTGTTGTACATAATGTAGATCAAAGAATTAATCTGTCTGTAGTATCCACATTATCGTATCCTTTCCATCAAACTTCCTCATATCAATATTAGGAATGTGGTTGGTCTTAAACCCAAAGTTTGAGCCTCTAAAATTATGATTCACATTCCTTTTGTTTTCATCATTAGTTTCATGGACTACCTTGTCATCATAGAAGCTTTTCTTGTAGTGACTTTGTCAAAACTTCCTTCAAACCTTCCATGTTTACTTTTAAGCCTTCCATGTTCCATTTTAAACCATCCATTTCCCCTTTTAAACCATCAATGTCCTCTTTTAGTTCAGCTTTGGTTTCTCTTTGTGAGAACAAAATTTGTTGCACTTGGTCCATAATTTTGATATATCATGTTGCAATTCTTCCTCTTCATGCATCGTAGTAGATCTTTTTGAGGTCTTAATGGGTGTATAATTATTGTTTTCTTGATCCATTTTAGAACCAATTAATGATATATATCCTTCAAACTGATATTTCAAGAAAAGTTATGCAAATTTAAAAATACACACATTTTTAGCTTGATTTTGAGTTTGTTTATATGTTGATCTTAAAATTGTTGTATATCTATGATTTCGGCCTCCCAAGGTCTGAAATTTCACTCTATGGTAGCCCTTTTTCTCCTCTTTCTAACCCCATTATCTATACTAATTTTGGATTCTTAAAGATAAATTTATACCAAATCTCCCAATATGACCTGCTTATGGACTTCTTTAGTAGAGAAATGTCGTATGGATTTCCATGTGTCATGGTTTCATCATTCAACCCTAAAAATCATACCCAAGAAACTACAATCTATGCACTTTACACCATTTTCTACAAAATTAAATTTGGATGCATGAAATGAAAGTTAGGACGATTTTCCAAGAGTCGCTTGTCTAAGACTAAATTATGGAGCATACAAAAGCCATAACTTCCATAAACCATATCTTTGAGAATATAGTGAACCAAGAAATTAAATTTTTATATAATGTTCATAGTAATTTTGGCTTCGTGTGGTCAAAATTTCAGCTTCTGAAACCTTGCGAGAAAAACCTTATAGTGAAAATTGAAAGAAGACCTATTTGAAGTAGTGAACCCCTACGATCTAGAGCTCTTATACCAAATTTTATGTAAACAGATCACAAAAATAGAAGAAAAGATAGAACAAAGACTTGAAAGTAAGCCTATTCAAGGGGGAAACCTCCTATTACATCACATAAATGAAAAATGCATTGATGATTCAAATGACAAGGCCTCCTTGGTATATACAGGGATCTAAAGGTTCAACATATAATTAGGGCTTACATAACAATAATAATGTAAGGGTACACAATAATAATAGTGAGCTTCTATTTGGAATGAAAATCACAATATGGGAACTACAATATTATTATAGGGACCTAACATGATCCTTCTATCTGTAGGTCAAACCCATATATCTTATTTCCTCACTTGCAGTGAGGATACAAGATTGGATGGGAACCCTAATGTGGTAGTATTTGACTCCTACATGGAGCAAGGAAGTTTCAGGATCTAAAATACCTTAGCAAGTATGGCATATCCAAGGATGCCTTAATTTATCTGGTATCAAGATAAGGAAGGAGAGGCAAAGGATGTGATGCATCCTCCTCTTGTCAATCCAAATCCTTTAGGGATGTCCTAAAGCTAGAACATGCACCTCTGAACCATAAAGATATCTTAGGGGCCAACATTCGTTAAGGATCTGGTAACAAAAATACCATCTCTTGAAGTGGATAACATTGTATCCCACTTCTTGTTTGCTCATTATGAATGACTGTAAATTATTTATCATTGTAATGGTTTTTGGCCATCCATACCTACTCTTATTGAATTAGTGCACTAGAACTGGTATGAGAATACATATTTGCATTTTTGTTCAAAATGATTATTTATTATGCTCTTTAAAAAATTTAGAGGACCAATAGAAGATTTTTATCAAGCAACCTAATATTTGTGTTTTTCTAGTCTCATATTTCAACCATGGTTTATTTATTTTAACCTCTTTCCATGAAAATTATGGAATTTCTAGTCTCGGTAATGTTTCTTAACCTTCCCATTCATTTGAGCAACCAGATATCTTAGGTTACATGGGAAACTTACTTGTTTCTTCATTAAAATAGACAATGAAAGGGTTGTGAAAGGAATTGTTACATTTCTTTGCATATTTGTTGAAGCGAACCCCAATAATGGGTTGCATGACAAAATTATTCTCAAGTAGAGGTGTGGGGGGTTATTTATAACCAATGGTCTATGAAAACACTGATTTTCATTGCAAGACTTGTCAATAGTTCTATCATCTTCAAAATGGCTACTCTTTTTTGCAAGGGCGTTATCCTCACCCGAATGCTAAGAAAAAGAGTCATGGATGGAAAAATCCAAAGGAAACAAGAAGATTCAAGACTACTTCAACTCACAAGTAGGATAACACATAGCAACAAAAGACAATTACCACCAGATCAACTATTAAACATTTGGCTCTGCCACATGTAGAGCCATCTCAAGGAAGCCCATTCTTCAATTGAAATTGAGCGAGACTCAGCCATAATTTTCATAAGTTCAATAATTGGACACCAACATATCCACAAATCATATCACTCAGATAATGAAAAAGAAACAACAAATACAATAGAACCTCCAGCAAAAAAACTATCTCAAAAAATTGATGCCATTGTTTCATTTACATTTATTCTTGATAACTCCTGAGAATGGATTGACATCTCGGAAAAATTACAAATCAAATGAAATAATGTAATTTGTTATTTTCAGTTAATACAAATCAACTAAAAATAATAATTAATATGCTAAATATTATTTTTGGAATAATATATATTTTATGTAATATTATTTTCTTTAATTACACTAAAAATAAAGAGATTTTTTATAACTTAGTATACACAAGATGTTTTCATATGGCGTGAGATAAGACTAAAAAGATAAATAAACTAAATGAAAATAAACATGTGTGTGTGTAAAAATTTATAAATTAAACCATCATATATCCATCTTAAACTTAGATTTATCAAGCATCAACAAAATCAAATTTATTAAGTTGTCATATGAAGAAGTTAATATGTGATGCCTCTTGATATTAGTATCTAAGCTTGTGTATTATAAAATGACATTATGTTTAATTTAGTGAAATAATAACATTACATTACTATCTTTTCATTAATATAAAATAACTAGCATTCAATAACTCATAAACACACAGAGGGATCAATCCATAATAAATGTCAAGACACTTACCTACTTACCGCTTCATACATTTCTCATTGCCAAAATTAAAATTAAAATAAAAAATTATAACTTTATTTTAAATTGTTATCATTATTACACTAATAGGTATGTTTATTTTAGAATAAACATTGAAATTTTTTAATTTTATTATCAATAATTATTATGTGGATGGTAGTTTATTTCATAATAAACATTGCAATTTTTTAATTTCATTATCGATAATTATTATGTGGATGGTAGGGATTTAAGATTGATAGAATATTGTAAAATATTCTTTGTAATAGTTACAAATCAAAGGTTTACATTTATCTCCAAAGAGGTTATGCCCCTTCTTCCCTTTTAATTAAATTGATTAATTGAGTAAAAAAATGTCATATGAACAAGTTTCATGTGAAATGAGTTATGGTTTTTTTGGGCACTTGGTATTTACAAGCCATGGTATGAGAACAAAACCTATTTATAACTTAATAATTTTCAAGGTAAAGTCGGAGTGATGGTTAAGAATTTTACACATGTATATATGATTAACTTATAATAATAATAATGCCCATGGGGCTTTGGATTGACATTGAATGGGTGCACTGTTGAGACACTCCTTGTTATAGGTCAGGTTTAAGTCCCTTGTGGGTGCTATCCAATCATGATCATGGTGATGATCATCATCATATTATGATAGTTATTAATTATATAAAAAAAAAAGATAAAATATGAATTAAATTGATATATATATTTAAAAAGATGTAACAAGAAAAACTAATGTGAGAGCATTCAGTCCAAGGAAAATCATTGTAATTAAGTAGACATAGGGGGTCATGTATTTTTAGGAAGTTGGATTCCTAAGTGATAAATTGATGTAATATTAGGCTTTTGAGTGCATAAAATAGAAATTAATTAGATAGTGAGAGGAAGTTGTAAATGCTCTCAAATAAATGAGAACATGAGTGGTGAATAAATGACAAGAGTTAGAAGACAATTAGGACTCTTAAAACAGTTTCATGATTCGAGGGATGAGAGAGAGCTTTTAGGAATTAATTGAAGTAGAAGTGGAAAGAGGATTTAGGAGTCAATTCAGAGGATTTAGGAGTCGAACCATGATTAATTCAACAAAACTTTCTAGCATAAATGTAACCCTATAGGCAAAGCACAAGGAGGCCACGATATTGAAGAACAGGCCTATGCGAGACACAAAGTCTTGGATATGTAATTGACTATTTATATTTATAATATAGATGTTTATTCCTGACTGTGTCAATGTGTTGAGGAGTATTTCATGAATGAATTACTTGTGAATTCGTAGGCTCTATAACAGTTTGTAGGCAGAATTCTGAAGGACGCAGAGGAACAGAATGATTCAGAGGAATAATGAATGGATCCTTGAATCCAATTGAGGAAACAGAGGGAAGCTCTAGGGTCAAATAGCGAAGTGAGATTTTGTGGAAGAGTTAAGCTCAACGAAGTTGAGCAACAGAGGTGAAGAGTGAAACCTTGAAGAAAACTCAAATCACAGAGAAATGTTGAAGAAACAGCGTAAATTCTAAGTAAAATGAATTATGGAGGAAATGAAGAATTGATGCACAGGAATCATTAGATCTCGAAGATCAATGATCTAGGTAGAATCAAAGTGGTTCAACAATGTTTTTTTAGTTTATGTATTGATTAAGTCCTGCAAGCGTAAATCCAATTTACATTGGAAATCAGTGCAAAACACAACACTGGATCCGAAATCCGCACTTGAAGTTTTATAGATGGAACCCTATATCTTTATTGTGTCCGTAAGTCTTTATCGCATCAACTAAAGGCCTAGTTGTTAACGAAACCGGCCATGGGTTGATTACGATTGCGATGATGTGATAGATCATGAGTCATCAGATTGAGATTCAGATCGACTGTCCAAATCTATTGCTAATCGCATATTGAAGCATTCAAGGGATAGTGTGATGGTAGATATGACATAGCAATATGCCGATAGTGATTGATGATAGACCATCAATTGGTGATCGGAGATCACGCTAATTAGGGATTGGAGGAGGAACTTTGCAGAGCGGACCCGACGGAGATATATGAATGTGGGTGTATAAGATTTGAGTTCCGGCTTATATGTTCGGAGCTTGTTTTCTCGTTGTTCCTGTGTATTTGCGTTAAAGTGATGCGACCCTAGTTTTAAAGGAAAATTTCATTTCAAAAAGTGGAATGGCTATGGATTAATGTGAACCACGGAAGGCCGATACCTGATTGCGATAAAGGTGTATCTTAGGATCTGTACAGAAGCCGTACCAATGTGGAAAGGTATGAAATGTGCTGTTTTGCCTTTGTAAATTATTTGTAAAGGAAAAGAGCACTGATGGAAGATTTTATGTGATAAATGTATATTAACCCATGTTTAAAAGGGGAAGGTTATATATGCGGGCTAATAGATTAAACTAAGGTTTATGTGGGGTGATAGAGTCCTTATAAGAGTTTAAAAGTCTCGATAGGAAGTTTTAGCGGGGCGATTAATGTTCGATAGAAAGGAAAGGAAGGATTAATGTTTAGACTTGTTGAGTCTATGAATCATTCCACATGAGACTAAAGGAGGGCCTTAACTATTAGAGGTTGTAGATTTGACTCCCTTGTGAGTTAAATACCTGGGAAAGATGTGTTTATGCATTTTTATGCATACTGTGGGTGTAAGTAGGGGTGACTCTATGTCATTTGGTATCAAAGCATACTAAAGGAGCTCTGTGTGAACATTTCTTGAAATAATTGAGAACAGAGTTATGTGTTAGGTGTTTATGCAGGCAAGAGGAAAGATCAGATTGTAATCTGACAGACAGTAGCCACACAGAGGGGATGTCTAGCAGAACTTGCAGATGCAAGAGATAGAGGACAATCCATACAAAGTACAGGTGGAATGGTGAAACAAGATCATGTTGAGATCTTGAAAGTGAGCTAATATGTTCTGTTTTAAATTGAGAATATGTGTTTTTATGCTAATGCACAGGTGACAACAAGAGAAGTTGTGAAAGGAGAACCAGATGTGTTCTTGAAAACAGAGTAAGGAAAACACTCTGAAGGAAAAATGGCAGTGAACCTAAAGAATCCAACAAGAGATTGGACACATAAAGGACAACTGAAGTGTTATCAAGAGAGAGTGAAATATTGCAGAAACCTAGAAGGAGAAAAGGTGTTGCTCAAGAGGAGGTTCCAGATAGAGGACCTGTGCTTACCAAAAGACTAAGTGAGGAGATCTTAGTGAGGTAAGATTGCAACGAGGAGGACTAGTTGTTGCAGAGGCTTGTTGTAGATGAGTGAGGAGCTCATGAAGGAAGAGGAGAAGAAGATGACTATTGATAGTCATAGTAGAGGTTCAGAGAGAAGCCATAGTAGAAGAAAAGATGAAAGAGGATGCCAATGCAAATGGAAAGAGGATGAGTCAAGAGGAAATTGACAAAGAAATTGCAGAGATAAAAGAACAATTCAATGTATTAAGGATGATACTTGAGGAAAACCAGAGACTAGGTTGGGTCTTGAGGAAGAAACCAGTGTAGTGGCATGAGATGCAAAAAAGGCTACAACAAAATCAAGTAAAGTGGCTGAGAAAAAAACTCAAGGAAGTTGAGTTGGAAATGGAAGAGTACATTTGTGAACTAGAACAGGGAGAAATTCTGGGAGAAGGTGAAGACTACACTGAAGATAAAGAATGGGGATCAAGTGAAGATCTCATGGACTATTGGGATAGTTCAAAACAACATGAGGAGATGCCGACTGAAGATGAAGACTTGAAGACTGAAACTTCAAGTGAGACCCAAAGGTATGATGATTTTAAATCTGACAATTTGTGTATGTTTACAGGTGAAACATATAAAGAAGGACAATTTGCTGATATTGTCACAAAGAAGAAAGAAGACAAGGATAATCTAAATTCTGTTATGGAAGAAGATGAGATAGGTAGGTCTTGTATATAGTTTGGGAAAGATATTAAGCAACCAAGTGAAGGGCTTCAAGAGATTGAAGAGGAGACCACCAAAGAATTTTTGAGTCATAAAGAGAACTTGGAACAACAAGGATATATGATGGTTGAAGCATCCAGTGAGACCACAACGTCTTATGTTTTTAAAACTGATAGTTTGTGTATGATGACAGGTATTGCAAGAGAAAAGCAACCTTTTTAAGATATCTTTAGAGGAGATGAAGATCTAGAAGTAAAAGGTGACAAAGAAAACTTCTCAGAAGAAGAAGAATTTGAATGCATGCAGAAGGAAAAGTCTATGGATGAGTCTATAGAAGTTATCATAGAGATAAGGAACCAAGATCTTATTTTAATGAAGAATGAAGGAATACTGTCTCAGAAAGGTAATCAAATGAGTTTGATTAATTTTATTGATGAAAAACAAATACAAGAGAATGTTAATGCAAATGGTGAGACAAGGATAGCTCTTCGAGGAGGTAAACAACAAGAGATTAAAGGCAAACTTGGAGAAGAGACTATGTTAGCTAAAAAAATAGTAAAGGATCGTCAATTCACCATGATGATAGGCACAATGGAAATATCCATGGAAGTTGTTGAGACACTCAGTAAGAAAGAAGGACATCTACTGAAAGATGTTAAGAAGGAAGGAGTCTATGCAAAAGACTTAACAAAGGAAGAAAGAACACTAATAAAGGAGTGATTTGCAAAGGATGAACAATCTTTTGAAGCTTTTAGAAGTATGGAGAAGTATCTTTTAGGAGATAAAAACTCTAAAGTAAAGGAGGATGGAGAATATCTCTTAAATGAGAGAAGCAGTGATTTTTTGTAGCAGAAAGAATTTAACAATGCATGGATGTGTGAAGATGTGACAACACAGGAACAAGTTCTTGTGAAAGAAGGAGATGAAATTCAATTTGAAAAGCTGATATGTGAAGCAACAGTTGAGACTATTGAACCTTATGATTTCCAAACTAATAATTTTTATATAAATGCAGGAAACATAAGTGATGATGAAACACTTGCGAATTGTCACAAATAAATTGCATTACTGGAATATTTGTTGGAAAATTCAGAGTATGACAGTATGATTGGAGAAAAAGGAGTTCACTATAGTAGAAAAGGGCGAGAAGAAATCATTAGAACAAATGATGTGGAGGGGAGATTAGTCGACAATCTCATGAATTCTTTTGAGAATTCAAATCAACATACTGATCTGCTGACAGAGTTGAAAGAAACGGAGCAGCAAACTGAATTTTTGCCAAAGGAAGATAAGGCATAGAAGTCTTATGTTTTTTTATGTTAACTAGTGTTTTGTGAGTGTAGGTTTTGTTGCAGATGCTAAAGGAATTTGGCACAGATGAGCACCTAAATAAAGATGAAAGAAGAAGGTTTTGTGGAAGTATTTAATCAATGGAACAAAAATGCTAAATTGTTGGAGAGAATGCTGGAAAATCATGATTCAGTACAAGAGGGTAAGGATGATAGGGAGGTAGCAAGCAAAGCAGAAGTCAAAGTAAGCAAAGAAAAAGTTGGAACAAGAGAAAAAGAAGAAGAAAAAGTAAACCAGCAGCTACGAAGAGAAAGTAACCAGCAGTAGTCTACAGAATTAGTGGACAACAGCAGCAAATTGAAACAAAGAGAGGGAGGTAGAAGTAAGAAGCAAAACATGGACTAGTCCAAGGATGTACTGGAGACAAAAATTGAAGAGATGTGGCAGCTGATGATGAAGCAGTCCAAATGGAGGAAAATGGTAGTAGCAGGAAGCATGATTAATCAGAGTTTGAACCTGATTGACAAGAAGAAGAAGATGGAGCAAAAGATAGGAGAAGTATAGAAGCAGCAAAGGAACAAGGCATCTGAGCAGTTACAAAACAAAGTATGGGATCTAGGAAGACAAAGATCAGAAGACACATGATCAGGAGATCATGAATATTTTCTACTTTGGTAGTCTGATGCAAGAGCATTCAGCCCAAGGAAAATCATTGTAATTAAGTAGACATAGGGGGTCATGTATTTTTAGGAAGTTGAATTCCTAAGTGATAAATTGATGTAATATTAGGCTTTTGAGTGCATAAAATAGAAATTAATTAGATAGTGAGAGGAAGTTGTAAATGCTCTCAAATAAATGAGAACACGAGTGGTGAATAAATGACAAGAGTTAGAAGTCAATCAGGACTCTTAAAACAATTTCATGATTCAGGGACGAGAGAGAGATTTTAGGAATTAATTGAAGTAGAAGTGGACAGAGGATTTAGGAGTCAGTTCAGAGGATTTAGGAGTTGAACCATGATTAGTTCAAAAAAACTTTCTGGCATAAATGTAAGCCTATGGGTAGATCACAAGGAGGCTTCAATATTGAAGAATAGGCCTGTGCGAGACACAGAGTCTCGGATATGTAATTGCTTGTTTATATTATATATTTATATATATATAATTTTATATATATATATTATATTTATATATATATAATTATTTATTTATTATTTATTATTCTGATTGTGTCAGTGTGTTGAAGAGTATTTCATGAATGAATTACTTGTGAATTCGTAGGATCTATAATAGGTTGTAGGTAGAATTCTGAAGGATGTAGAGGAACAAAATGATTTAGAGGAATCATGAATAGATCCTTGAATCAAATTGAGGAAACATAGGGAAGCTTTGGGGTGAAATGGCGAAGTGAGATTTCACTGAAGAGTTAATATCAAAGAAGTTGAGCAATGGAGGCAAAGAGTGAAACCTTGAAGAAAACCCAAATCACATATAAACGCTAAAGAAATAGCATAAATTCTAAGTAAAAAGGAATTGTGGAGGAAATGAAGAATTGATGCACAGGAACCATTAGATCTCGAAGATAAATGGTCTAGGTAGAATCGCAGTGGTTCAGTGAGGTTTTTTTAGTTTATGTATTGATTAAGTCCTGCAAGCGTAAATCAAATTTACATTGGAAATCGGCACAAAACACAACATCGGATCCGAAATCTGGACTTGAAGTTTTATAGAAGAAACCCTATATCCTTATCAGGTCCATAAGTCTTTATCGCATCAGCAGAAGGCCTAGTTGTTAATGGAACTGGCTGTGGAGTGATTACGATTACAATGATGCGATAGATCGTGAGTCGTCAGATCGAGATTCAGATCGACGATCCAGATCTAATCGCTAATTGCATATTGGAGCAGTCAAGGGACAGTGCGATGGTGGATATGACATAGCGATCGATGATCGACTGCTGATTAGTGATCGAAGATCGTGTCGATCAGGGATTAGAGGAGGAACTTTGCAGAGTGAACCCGACATAGATATATGAATGCAGTGGTATAAGATTTGAGTTTCGACTTATATGTTCAGAGCTTGTTTTCCTGTTGTTCCTGTGTATTTGTGTTAAAGTGATGCGACCCCGATTTTAAAGGAAAATCCCATACTGGAAAGCGGAAGGAGTATGGGTTAATGTGAACCGCGGAAGGACGATACCCAATTGCGATAAAGGTGTATCTTGGGATTTGTACAAAAGTCGTACCAAGGTGGAAAGGTATGAAATGCAAGGTTTTTCCTTTGTAAATTATTTGTAAAGGAAAAGAGCGCCGATAGGAGCTTTTATGTGATAAATGTATATTAACCCACGTTTAAAGGGGGAAGGTTATATATGCGAGCTAATAGCTTAAACTAAGGTTTATGTGGGGTGATAGAGTCCCAATAGGAGGTTTTAGCGAGGGTGATTAATTTTCGATAGAAAGGAAAGGGAGGATTAATGTTTAGACTTGTTGAGTATATGAATCATTCCACATGAGACTAAAAGAGGGCCTTAACTATTAGAGGTTGTAGATTTGACTCCCTTGTGAGTTAAATACCTGGGAAAGATGTGTTTATGCATTTTTATGCATACTGTGCATGTAAGCGGGGGTAACCCTGTGTCAAAAACATAGTAAAACAACAATAAGTAATAATAATCAATGTGATAAATAATAACTAAATTGAATATAAAACTCATAAACATGGCAACTCTTTAATTAAATTCAAAAGAAAAAGGAGTTTAAGTACCTTTGAAATAAATCTCATTCTTTTTATTTTTAACTAATGATAATATTGATTTTTAAATTAATAATGTGGAAATTCTATTTCAGAATAGACATATTTATATGTCTATATAATTAAATATAATATCTTAATATCTCATTTTACCTTTTATAAACAAATTATTCTAGATTTATCTTATATAAAACAATTTTATATCAACTTTGAATGTATAATTTGAAATATAGAAAAAAATGACTTATATAAAATTAACACATCACATTTCTCATATATATTTAAAAATAAAAGAAATTGTTTTTCATTATAAAATTGACAAATTACTTCTAAAAAATTATTGACAAAATAAATATTATTACAATATTGATTCTAAATAAAATATTTAAATACCCATAAAATATATGTAAAATATATTTATTTCAACATTATATAAATATACATATGCATAATCAAACTTTTATTTTTCTTCTAAATATTTTCAACTTTTTTTATATGCATAAGTAAACTTTTATTTTTCTTCTAAATATTTTCAACCTTTCTATTTTCTTTAAAGTAGAGTTGATAGAATTAGAAATATATATATAATTAGTTTTAACATAAAAGTATGAGAGAGATGGGTACCTTCTTTTACACATAGAAAGAATGAGTGTAAATATATTTTAATTCCACAATCTATTATAAAAAAATATAAAAAAAATTAAATATATATTTTTAAAATAATTTAAATATATATTTAAAAGATTCAGATAACTTGAAATTTTAATTTTGATGAGTAGTTTTTCAATCTTTAAAAAATATATGACATGAAATTTTAATTATGGTAAGTGGTTTTTTCTTGTTTTAAAAAATAAATTTCTTTAGTGGATTTCGTCCTTCTCAACATTGGAATGAATCTGACATTAATATGAAGAAGAATTTACATTATTACTCTTTAGCCAGAGGTGGAAAAAAACAAGAACAAAACTCGGAAATGTCTCAAAATTTTTAAATGCTTTAACCCGTGGTTCATTCGGTGTCTTATATGCGATTACAAATTGAATTGCTACAGATTTGACTAATTGATATGTAATTATAGTTAATGTAGATTAATTGGTATGTAATTATAATTACTGTAGATTGAATAAAAAACATTTACAAAATTAAGAATTAAAAATAATTTAGCAGACAGATTGATTATTTTTTCATCTCGTTGATATATTTAATTTCACCAATACAAACTTTTCTCTAAATAAATTATCCCAAAAATTAATCACCAAAATATCTACTAACTTTCCATATTAATATAAAATTATAAATTAATTAGCTGCATTATAATTAGGCTGATAGGCCTTCCTTTGAAAGGGACTTTCGTCGCCCTTTTCATTCTCAGGTTGACACCTGTCGTGACATCTGTACACCTCACATCACATCTTGCACTGAGATTTTCGTCAACCTTTTCAACCTACCCGTGACATTTGTACACCTCACATCACATCTTACGCTGAGATTTTATGTTTCGGCATACCGTGACATCTGTACATCTTCCGCTGGTTGCAGCTGTCATGGACATTATGCGTGACATTTGTACACCTCACATCACATCTACCGTTGAGATTTTATGTTTCGACATACCGTGACATCTGTACATCTTCCGCTGGTTGCAACTGTCATGGACATCTAGCGGGCTGAGGACAAAGAGGGTGGAGGAGATCATGGGATCCATTCGCGTCCGGTCCAGAACTGGAGGAATGCTTTGCATCTCCAACCCAACGGCGAAGGGAACAGTGAAAGTCAGGTTCTTAAGGTAAGCATGTGATATTATCGATTTAGTTTTCTGTATTTTGTACGAAGCCCATGGTGCAATTGGGTGCAAACTGGGTTTCTGTGTGTGCTTCCCCAAACCCTCGAGTTCATCTTACACCTGAGACACCCATATGAATCTGAGTAGATTTCTTTTATTTTCATGGAATTTTTTGAAAAAGAGACCCTCAGACACTCCCTCACATTCAGCGAAAGTAAATGTGATCAATCTACTTTAGCCAACCCAGAAGCTTATTTGTGGGAATATATACCTGTATGCATTATCAGTATTTATATATAGCTGCGCTATAGAGACATTAAGGGGATAATAGAAGACATGGACAATTGAGGGCTTTGGTCCTATTATATTGTTCATCTACGGACTAAGTTCCTCCCTCGAGCCATCATTCCCCCTCGAACCTCATCTATCTTGTGTATTTAGATTCGATATGAGTCAATAAACTCCCACCAGATGCATCTGAAACACGGCATACCGGGGGAAGAAACACTGCAGGCGCAAAATGCAGGTTAAAATGGTACAGAGTCATTGGGGGATGTTGGTGGATTGTCACCACATATTATATTATAATTTATACTCATACCTGGCATTTTGGGACTTCATCTTTTGCTTATGAATCGATCGATCAGACTCTTGCAAAGTAGTCCCGTCAGTGGGCCTCTGGTAAAGGATATTTGTTTTTTTTAATTAGGCTGAGAGCAGTGAGTCTCGATGTTGGAGGGAAGAATCATTATCATTTGTTCACTTATAAGATACTATTAAGTATCTTATCACTAGGATTTTTCAAAGCTTGTCCAAACATGAATGATCTTGCCAGATCCTGCCAACTTTAATGTTGAATGGAAAAATCATTTACAAATTATTTACTCAATTATAAAATATTATCATCGCCAAAATTATTCAAAACTTGTCTAAACTTGAATGGTCCTTGCATGATCTTGCGAACTTAAACTTGAATGGTCCTTGCATGATCTTGTGAACTCCAACTCGAATGTTGAATAGAAAAACTAATTTAGCCACCCCATAAAATACTATTACCAAATAAACGAATTTACCCACCCATAAAATACTATCACCAAAATTATGCCAAACTTGGTCATGTTCTTGCGAACTTAAACTTGAATGGTCCTTGCATGATCTTGCGAACTCCAACTCCAATGTTGAATAGAAAAACTAATTTAGCCACCCCATAAAATACTATTACCAAACAAACGAATTTACCCACCCATAAAATACTATCACCAAAATTATGCCAAACTTGGTCTGAAATTCACAGTTTGTGGGAACTCCCGCCAATTTATTTTCAATGAAATGTTTTTAGCTTTTCTTTATCATAATGCATCCAAATAGTACTGTCAGAATTATGGAAGAAGGAAATAAACTTCAGTTCTTGTGGTCAACCAAGGAATGGAAAATGATATAGTGTCTATTAGAATTAGATACTGCTTTAAGGTAATTGTGTCATCTAAGTAAATTTTGATAATATATTGACATGCAACAGATCTAACACATGAAATTTATGATGACTGTGTAAAAGAAACTATATATGTGATGTTTAACATTCTAATTAAAATATATAGAGAATGTTTAATACAAAATGAGGTTGAAATTTGTCTATGAATAAAAGAAAGATATTGTGAGATTGTTGAGCTTTTTATCTTGGCTCACAGACTGTTGTTTTTCAAGGAAGGGACTATGAAGTTTTCTTTGTTCAATTACAATTGTCAAACTTGGAAAAATTAGTCGACTTGAACACATGTTGAAAGGTAATACGACATTGACATGTGAGAGGAAGCCAATTATTTTAGTGTGTGGTCATTTATTTTTTATTTTTAAAATTTACAATAAATTTTTGATAAAATTAATTATTATTTCTTTCTTAATAATAATAATAATAATAAATTAGGCATTTGTGCACCATATAACCTCACATTTCTATGCACCATATGAAATCACATTTTATGACTAACCTCACATTTTAATGCCAAGAATATCAATATAGAACTCCACAATCCGGATGATTACCTGAGGAATCTCATTATGGAACTCCACAATGGCAGATGACTAGAACTTGCCACCATATCAGATATTTACAAAAAAAAAAAAAAATAATAACCCAAAATGACGCAAAAGTAATATTTACCTACGGTTTCCTCTTAGTAGAAATTGTCCATTCTACAAAATCAATATTTATTCATAATGACTTTAAATTTTTCATTGATAAAATAAGTGATAAATTATATGTCAATCAACTTTCATGATCTTAATATTTTAATTATTAGTTTTATTTTGTATTACCAACTTAACACAAATATAACAATATAACAATTATTATTTCAAAACAAAGTACAAATTTTCCAATTCAATAATTTCAATTTAACAAGCTTATCAGCCTCTCTTTGCACCTTTTTTTGAAATGTAGTAGTTTTTTTGTAAAATAATGTTGTAAACTCTTTTTCACTACATCAGGTATGAGAGGTTTGTATTTAGATATTATTAATATTTTGGTTTATAGAATCTATGTAATCAAAATATATAATGTTTGATTCAGTCTCTTCGGGCTATTCAACGACAATGCCATTAAGGAGGAGGAAGAATCGAGCTTCACTTCGACTCAGTCGGCTCCGACCATAACGTCCAAGCTAGAGCAGGCTACCAAGATTTTCGGATTCAGCTTTAACAAGGTGAAGGAGTTTAAGGCGCAATTGCAGAGGTTCGAGCAGGGGTAGAAGGGACATTTTAGTATTGATGCCGAGATTTTTGAAGTCACGAACTCGGTGCTTCTGGTGGAGTTTCGTAAGATCGTTGGGGATACGCTAGAATACATTGAGTTCTTGAACCATGAGCTCAGGCCCCATCTGAAGGACATCATATTGGCATGAGCTGGTGAAACTTAGCACGATGGCGAGCAGATATTGACTAGAGACACATTTATTGTCATTCGTGAGCATAATCATGAGAAGAGTATTTTTGGTTTCAACGTGATGTTGTAATGTACTCTATACATGCCTCTAACTTTGATATATCTGTGAGCTTATAATATGTTACAATGTTATTTTTTTTATCCTTTTCATCTAAATGTGTATTTTTTTTTATCGGTAAAAGCTATGCTAATATATTATGTAGAGAAGACAAAATTAACATCATGATAAAACAGAGAGAACCAGGCTCTGGGAATATCATCCTAGAGCTATTGAGGCTAATAAAAAAACTAGCCCACGCAGGGGCACCAACCAGAGAAGCGAAACCATCCAAAGAGCTAGCCCACGTAGGGGCGCCAAAAAGAAAAGCGAAACCATCCCAAAAAGCTAGCCCATGCAGGGGCGCCAACCAGAAATCCGGATTATCCCACGCAGGGGAGACTAACGGTAACCAACCCATTAACGAAGTTTTAGAGACATAAACACAAAGCATTGATGCTAAAACTAAGCCAAAACAGACAGCAAAAGAGACCAGAAGACCAAACAGAAGAGCCATATGAACCTTGAGCTCGGACATCACTATTCATCCATTTGCACCTCCTCTACCCGGCACCAACCGTAAGCTTCCCTTTCAGCAGCAATGGGAAAAGTGTCTTCTACTTCACTGGTCCTCTCCCTCTGATCGAGCCTGCTTTTCGATGCACTTTCCAGGTCTGAGGCAGGATCTTTAACCTCCTTCTCCGGATTAGTTTCAGGAACCTTTGCTTCTTGCATCTTGCTGTCAGTCTTCCTCTGCCCGTGATCATCCAGGGAGTCATTATCTTCTTGGGAATTTTCAATGAACAGGACCAAAACATGCGCACTAATCTGTGGGTTATTCATGAAACTGCTAAAATTGAAGATAGCAGAGCCGAAGGCAGGCAAGGCAGCCGAGCTCGATGCACCCGCATCCATGAATTGACTGGAGTGAAGGGGATTAGCTCCAGTGGAGCATAAATTATTGCAATGACAGTAATGGACAGCATTATCCAACTCATGACTACGAGAAGTTCCTCCTCTAGACGTGCCTCGACGGCTAAGCAGACGTTGTCGAGGTCTCACCATTCTCACAAGGGTCAAGGGGAGGAAATTCAAACATACCACGGAGTGATCCAAACAACCAGCTGCCAGAACCGACTGCGGAATGAGCCAGACATACAGAGAGGATATCCCGGCGGAGACGGAAAGGCAGGGCAACTGAAATTGCAAAGACCTGCTTGAAGGAAGAGCCACCCACATTCCATGACCATGCATTGCAACATTGTTTATAGCCTCAACTGCTTTACCTTGGAGCTCACCCGCCATAACTGCAACCTCTGCTTGAGCCGAATTGCCGTGCTGGGCATTTACTATTCTCTGCAGCGTCACCTTATACCAGCTGCTTGCATTACCTTCGCCTTTGACGTCTGCCACGTGATGGCTTGTGGCCATCATGTGGCCTGCCGTCCACTCCCGTCCCACCCTATCTAACACCCGCATCCGGGGGAATTGCATCTTTTTGGACTAGATGAGAGCATTCTTGAGCTTTGTCATGTGTTAAAATAGTATTCAGTTGCCCTGTGATTAAAGAGTGGTCATTCTCCACCCCCACATTGGCCATGAAGTCGGCAACCTTGTTACCCTCCCTTTTTATGTGAGTGAAGGTGATTGCTCTATTTCTGTGGAGCTCAAGTTCTATGGCCTCCAGTCTTGCTTCGAGCCTCCAGCTAGTGGCTATTTTCCTGGCGTGAGATCCATTTAGGATATTTTTGGCCATGTTTATGAGGATCTGAGAGTCTCCTTCCACCTCCAGAGGATGAAAGTTGTGACCCCCAGCAAGTAGGAGTCCCTGCCATAGTCCCTCTAACTCAGCTGAGTTATTGGTGTCCCATCCAATGTTTCCATAATACAATATCAGGGGTTCACCTTCATGATTTCTTATTATTCCTCCAAAGCCTGCAAGTCCGGGATTACCTTTGGAGGCACCATCAAAGTTGAGTTTGAATGTATGCTTTGGTGGGGGCTTCCATGTGACCTGTTTTTGAGTATTGCTTTCAGAATGGTCTTGCTTGTGAGGTCCTTGAGTGAGATGTATTTGCCAGTTTTTCATAATGGCTTTCTCATTATCTAGCGTAGGCCAATCCTCCTCCTTCCAAGATCTTAGCATAAGAGTCTCTTGAAGATTTTTACAGAGCAGGTTCCAGATATTGTCTATCGAAGAGCACTGATTTTTGAATATGCGCTTATTTCGTTCCTTCCATATGCTCCATAGGACTAGCCCGGGAACTAGTCTCCATAGATGATTGAGGATTTCACTCTTGTAAGGGTTCTGATGCCAGTGACAAATTGAGTTCGTGATTTCATTCTCAAGTCTGCATCTTCTTTGACATCTAAAGCTTGCCTTTTCCCATAGCTGATTAGCCAAGGGACAAGAGTCCAGTAGATGTTGGAGAGTTTCCTCACGGGCACTGCAATTGAAACAAATGGAGGGGCCATGAAAGTTTCTTCTTCTAAGCTTGTCCCAATTTAGAATTCTTTGATGTCCTACCAATCAGAGAAAATGGCAGATTTTGGGCCATGAGACAGAGCTCCAGATTTTTCTCCAGAATGGGTCTTGGGGATCAGAGTTATTGCAGATTATTTTGTAGGCCTTGGATGTGGTGAATGATCCTTTCAGCTGATATCCCCATCTTAGAATGTCTCTTATTTCATCGTACCTAATTCTTCTTTTGTTCAGTTCCCTATCTAGATCCATGGTAATTTGGTGATCTTCATTTGTGAATACTTGGTTGCCCGGTTTCCAAATCCTGAAGCCCTTCTCAGTTTCCTGGGTCCAATACTACCTAATCTTTGCTTGCTGAGGCTCCTCCCTAATGGTGTCCGGTAGCAAGTTAAGTACATGGCTGAGAAAAGGCATTTAATTCCATGCATCTGTCTAGAATCTAGTGGTGTTTCCGTTTCTTACCTCCCAAAAACTGTGCTTCTGGATCATTTGGTAGTGTTCTCTGGCTGCATTCCAAATTAGCGATCCTTTGTCATTGGGCGTTAATCTGATGAGCTCTTCCTGGGGTCAGTGATTGGCATACTTGGTCATCCATAATGTGACCCAAGGTTTTCCTGGACTGGTGAGCCATTGCCACCATATTTTGGCTCCCATAATGGCGTTGTTATGCTCGGGATCTCTAAGGGCGATGCCTCCTTTTGCTTTTGGCTTGCAAACTGTGCTCCACTTTATCAAGGCCCATTAGCGATTAGTTGCAGTGCTTCCCCATAGGAATCCTCTCTGAATATTCCTTAGTCTTTTTAGGACCCACTTTGGCGCAGCCAGGATGGAGAATAAGTACAACGACATTGCTTGAAGGACAGCCTTTATGAGCACTGCGCGACTGACTAAGTTCAGAGCTCTGTGCATCCATTGGTTGAGATGGGATTCGAGCTTTTCAATTAGGTTGCGCCATGAGGAATGCTTTATGGCAGAGACAATTAGGGGGGCTCCAAGGTATTTGGAGGGAAGGGTGGTGATAGGGAACCCCAAAATGCGGACTATTGCAGACATGACAACCGAAGGGGCATTAAAGAAAAAGATTTGCGATTTTGAGCAGTTGATGCTGGTTCCAGAGGCTTCGGCGAAGTCATTGAGCACGGATTTAAATCTGGAGGCTTCTTGGACTGGGGGGTAGTCGAAGAGAATAGTGTCATCAACAAATTGCTGATGGGAGATGGCAGGCGAATGATGAATGGATAGGCCTCTGAGCTGATGTGAGTGAAGGGCATTTTTAATGTGACGTCCCAGGCCTTCAGCCATTAATACAAAGAGGAAGGGGGATAGGGGGTCACCTTGCCTTATACCTCGGGAGGGGGAGAAGGGGCGAGAGGGGATCCCATTCACGAGAATGGAGAAGCAAGTGGAGGAGATTAGACTCATAATCCAGCGGATCCATGTGGGACTGAATCCGAAAGCAATTAGCATTTGCTGTATGTAATTCCAGCTGAGCTTATCAAATGCTTTGGAAAGATCAAGTTTTAGGAGCATACCTGCCTGATTTGAATGCTTGAGAGAGTGTATGATCTCATGCGAGAGGATGGTGCCGTCCATAATCTGTCTCCCTTCCACATATCCAGACTGTTCCTGAGAAATGAGCATTGGCAAGAGGGGCTTTAGCCTGTTTGCAATGACTTTAGAGATTACTTTGTATATTACGTTGCAGAGAGCAATCAGCCTGAATTTGTCCGGAGTGATTGAGTCCTCCTCTTTAGGGATTAGGGCGATGAAAGTGGAGTTAAGAGAGGGAAGCAGCCAATGATATGCTCGTGATTCCTCTACCACTTGCCAGACTTCCATCTTTATCAACTCCCAAAACTTGTGAAAGAAAGTGGTGGTGAAGCCGTCTGGGCCGGGAGCTTTTCCATCTTTAAGCTGAGCCATATCAATTTCCACTTCCTGTGTTTTAATTGGATGGAGTAGGAGTTCATTGTGCTCCTCCGTGATTAATTTTGGCATATTGTGTATGATTCTTTCAATTGCAGGACGTTTGTTGATTTTAGGCTCTTGATGGACTTGCTTGAAGTGATTGAGGAATTCCTTCTCAATTTCCTCATGCTGTTCAACCCTTTCCCCTCCTGGTTTTTGTATGAAAGGGATATTATTGCACATTCTTCGTTGAACAGTGGTTCTGTGGAAGAATTTAGTGTTTCGTTCTCCCTCTTTCAACCATCTGATTCTGGACTTTTGCTTCCAGTATATCTCCTCCTGCTTTCTTCTCTCCTCCAGCTGATTGTTGATGTGATGCTCCTACTCAAGGGTTCTTTCTGTGTGGCCTCCTGTGCTTATTTCTTGCTGCAGTTCTGCCAGGGCTTTTTGAAGATCATGTTGCGCCTTGAAGATGTTTCCGAAGGTCTCGCTATTCCATCACTTAAGGTGGAATTTTAGATGTTTGAGTTTCTGTTGGCACTGGAACATCTTGGAGCCTTCTGGAGGGCTGAAGGATGTCCATGTGGAGTGTACAAAGTCTTTGAAGGAGGGATGGGTAAACCAGAATTCCTCGAAGCAAAAAGGTCTTCTTGTGGTGCTGCCAGGACGTTGCCATTGAAGGGCAATAGGCCAGTGATTGGATCCTGAGTGTGGAAGAATGGCCGCTGAAAAGTCTCCCCCTAGATGAATCGAGTTGTCTGAAATTAGAAACCGATCCAGTTTGGAGGCTATTTGATGCTTTCCTGCTCTTCGG
>APFE030644993.1:910-27711 GCA_000404065.3 Pinus taeda | reverse complement strand
GTAAATTAAGGCAACTTATATTTTACTCAAGTTTAGTTTTGGACTCACATTAACTCATTTTATACGATCAAGTTGAATATGTTTTAACGACAACATCGGAAACCACTTTTCTCGGCAGTGGAAGACTTTTGAAAGACTTCTTTTGACGTGAGCGTTTAACGTGAGCGTTGTCATTAACAAAATATGCTCACACCAAACCTTATAATTATATATGTTTTAACGACAACATCGGATGCCTTGTCCTTCACGTTTAAATTCACAATATTTAAACTACAGATAAACGACGAAAATTTAGGCACGGAGTTCGTGCTTCGATTGGTAATGGGAAGCCACTTGTTTCAGCAGTGGATGACTTTTTGACTGGTGAGCGTTGTGAGATAAAATAATATTCTTTGTTCGGCAGAGGAGGAACGGCCTCATGATTGATGACTTGTCCTCTACGTTCACACTATACACGGTACTACGTCTTCTTCACGACGCCAAAACACGCGGTTTCTCTCCTTATAAATACTCACTCACTTCTCCACCGATGCTCACTGCATTTCTCCCCTCCCCTCTCCCAGAGCCTGCGATTTCAACCACCATGCCCTCTCTTTCTTTTGCTTTTCATCTGCTCTTTCTCCTCCTCATCTTTTCCTTCACCCCTGGGAAAGGATCCCACTCTTTCCACAATGACCACCAATCCCTGGTGGCATTCAGAAACCTCATTGCCAGCGATCCACATCATTCCCTCGCAGATTGGACTCCCGCCAACCCCTTCTGCAACTGGACCGGCGTCACCTGCAACCGCCGTCATCCAGACAGAGTGGCCTCCCTCAACCTCACGCTGATGGATCTGAGCGGTTCCATTTCTGCATCGCTCGGCAATTTGTCGTTTCTCCGCACTCTCGATCTTTCAGGGAATGCGCTCACTGGTCACATCCCGCCTCAATTGGGACGCCTCTTTCGTTTGAGGAAGCTCAGGTTGTCACATAATGAATTGGACGGAGATATCCCAACTCAACTCTGCAGTTGCAGAAATTTGACTCTTCTGGCGGTCTCCTTCAACAACCTGACCGGAAATATCCCGAGGGAATTGGGTTCCCTTCCGCTTTTGCAAGGCCTTTACTTGGGAGCGAACGAGCTGACAGGTACCATTCCCTCTTCCTTGGGAAACCTTTCATCGCTGATTGAATTAGATTTGGGACACAATAGTCTCACTGGTCCTATTCCGAGTCAACTCGTCGGCTGCAAAAATTTGACTTTTCTGAATCTCTTCCGCAACCATCTGACCGGAAATATCCCGAGGGAGTTGGGTTCCCTCCCGCAATTGCAGAATCTTTTCTTGGACCACAACGAGCTGACAGGTACCATTCCCTCTTCCTTGGGTCGCCTCACCCGTTTGCAAGGACTTGATCTGACCCTAAATGATTTGTCAGGTCGCATTCCCACATCTTTGTCAAATATGTTAAACTTGCAATATCTCAATTTAGCGGGAAATCAACTTAGTGGAGAGATTCCAAAGTTTATTGGAAATTTCTCTAACTTGGTATTCCTCGGTTTAAGTGTTAACAATCTGAGTGGGACCGTGCCAATAGAGTTGGCTAAGTTATCTTTTCTCGAAAAATTACTTTTGAATAACAATCAACTAGATAGTGGCAATGCTATAAACATGCCTTTTCTTACTTCTCTTACTAATTGTTCTCACTTATACTACCTATGGTTGGACAACAATAAATTAAGTGGTGCTTTGCCACTTGCAATAGGTAGACTTTCTACTAATTTATCTATGTTAACATTATCAAATAATAAAATACAAGGAAACATCCCTCCACATATAGGTAATCTTAGCAGCCTAATTTTATTAAATTTAAGTGAAAATTTTCTAAATGGTAATGTTCCACCATTAGGAAAACTTGTAAAAATAGAAAGATTGTATTTAAGTAACAATAATTTAGAAGGAAACATACCTGACGATTTTGAAGGCTTACACCACATTGGTCTCTTGGACCTTAGTGGAAATAGACTCTCTGGAAAGATTCCAAATTCCCTTTCACTCCCTAAACAACTAAGAAGACTACATCTCCATCACAATAACTTATCAGGGACCATACCTTCCAGCTTAGGAGATTGTATACTTTTGGAATTGCTTGACCTATCTCACAATAGGCTCTCTGGAATTATACCACATGAAATTGGGAAATTATCTAATCTACAATTCTATTTGAATTTGTCATGGAATTTATTAGAAGGTTCCTTGCCCATGGAGATTGGTAAAATTGCAATGGCTCAAGCTATAGACATCTCTGTCAATCAATTGATTGGGGCAATACCCCCTGCACTTGGAAGTTGCAATGAGCTACAATTATTGAACTTATCTCACAATTCCTTTCAAGGGTCTATTCCAGAGTCACTTGGAAATTTACAAAGCCTTGCAAGCCTAGACCTCTCTTTGAACAACTTATCAGGTATAATACCAGTGGTCACACTCAAGAATTTGAAAATGCTTCAAAGCTTGAATTTGTCTTTCAACAATTTCACTGGGGAAATTCCAGAAGGAGGGTTTTTTGCAAATAGAACAGTTGTCATGTCCTTAATTGGAAATCCTGGCCTTTGTGGACCGCAAGTATTTCAATTGCCTGCATGTCAAACACCAAGACATCATTTTGCACTTGTGAAAAGATTGATACGGCCATTGAGTGGAGTTGCTGCTTTTATATTATGTTGTTTACTTTTGGGATTCCTTTGGAAAAGAAAGGGATTCTTTTGGAACAGAAATATGCCTGTGCAAAACATTGATCCCTCACAAGCCATTTTGCAAAGGTTGGAGCACAAAAGGATCTCATATCAAGAGCTTCATATAGCAACTAATGGATTTGCCGAGGCCAACTTGTTGGGAACAGGGAATTTTGGTTCAGTTTATAAAGGAATTTTGATTGATGGCACACTTGTTGCTGTAAAAGTTTTCCATTTGCTGAAGGACAAGGCTGAAAAGAGTTTTAAAGCAGAATGTAGCGTCTTGCAAAAGGTTCGACATCGAAATCTGGTGAAAATCATAACCTCATGTTGCACCATTGATTTCAAAGGATTAGTGTTCAAATTTATGTCTAATGGAAGCCTGGAGAAGCATTTGTATCCTCATACAAATGACAACAATGGTGAAGATGCATGTGAAATGGGACTAAAAACAAGATTGGACATTGCAATAGATGTGGCCCATGCCATTGAATATCTTCATCATGATTCATTTGTGCAGGTAGTGCATTGTGATTTAAAACCAAATAATGTGCTTATTGATGAAGACATGTCAGGGCATGTAACAGATTTTGGTATTGCAAGGTTAATTGATGAAACCTCTACTGAGCCACTTACTTCAACACTTTCTTTGAAAGGATCTATGGGCTATATTGCACCAGGTATGATATTTAGAATGTTAAATATTTGCTTTTCATTTCTAAATGTCTCACCAACATTTTTGTATGGAATAATAGAGTAAAATTTGATGAATGTTATCTTAAATGCAGAGTATGGATTCGGTCAGCCAGTGTCTACCAAAGGAGATATTTACAGCTATGGCATTTTGTTATTGGAAATGCTTACGAGGAAACGACCGACTAATGATATGTTTTCTGGAGACCTGAACTTGCACAAGTGGGTAAATCTAGCCTTTCCAAATAGCGTTAAGGAGGTAATTGACAACAACCTTCTTAGGGAGGTGGAAGGAGATGAATTTGAAGAAAACAATGTATTCAATTGCATATCTTCTCTTATACAAGTTGGTTTGGTTTGTTCAAAAGATTCACCCAATGAACGACCAACTATGAGAGATGTGGTAATGGTATTGGAGAACCTTAGAAATGATTTGGGGGCAAATGCAATTGCTTCTAGGAGGTTAAGGCAAAGCATATCTAATTTGCTTAGCAATACAAATGCAACAAGGAGTGATACACATGCATCAAATGCCCATAGTTCTTCCTCATTTTAGTTTGTGAAAATTGTAATACCAGAAGATTTCAATATGTCCATTGTGCATACAATGGCACTTGTTTTTTTTTTTAAGTTATAATCATTGAAGTAAACTTCTATTAGTATTTATATTTGTATGTCAGTATCATCAAAATAAAAAGTACACGCTTTTGTGACATTGCAACTATACATTGGTTTATTTTATTGGCCATTCATAATGACAATGTTTTTAATTGTCTCAAATTAATTTCATTATTTATTTGTCTATAAATGAAAGGATATAATTAAAAAATAACAATCGCCTATAACTTATAAACACACTTTTCTAGATCAGCGAATTGATTTTATGAATTATATTGGATTTTAATTACACTTTTGATATTATTTTTAATTATTTGACCAAATTTTTGTTCATATTTACTATCTATTTATGATTATTATTAATGTGAAAATTAAATTATTTAATAACACTTTATTAAGAAATTGAAAAAATTATATCTTAATGTGATTTATTACTATTATCCTTGATGTCAATATTCATATCTACAAAATAAAAACCTCTCTCACAAAAGGTGATATGAAACTAATTGTATTATCTTTAGAGCGCAAATTACTTGATTAATATATTAAATTTAACCATAACTAATTTGTTTATGTCATTAACAATAATTTAAATGTTGAATTCCCATTTAGATGTGATTTTTTAAATTTTCATGTAAATCAAATTGATGAAACATCAAGAACAATTCTATTCTTTTAAATATATCATTTGATCCATTTAAATTTCAGTTATATATAATTTGTTTATATTATCAATAAAAATTCAAAAGTTAAGTTCTAATCTTAAATATGATTTTTTAGTTTTCTTATTAATGAGATTAGTGAGCCATTAATGGAACTTGATGGTGAACTGTATAAAATGCACGAATATTTAAGTATACAATTTTGATCTAAAAATCATGTTGAAAGACATGAAAATTTATGTTACAAAACTATGACTTATTATAATTTTTAACAATTTAGAACTTTTTTTAGTTATATTATAATTATATCATATATAAATTTTATATCCCCATACATTGTTGGAGACATGTCTGAGAGATTTCCTTACCCTTTCAACCCTTCTTTTCTTCAAAGGACTCTTGTTGACCATGTAGATATTTGGCTTCTTGTATTAGGGCTTCTTATATTCTAGCAAATACTTCAATTTGATAATTAATGTTATTGACAAAAGAATGGGATATGGAAGACGTTTTATTCGATGCTCCTATTAATAAAGTAGCGAGTGATGAAAGTTAAGGTTTTATGCTAAGTTGGCCTCTCTAGCTTCCAATGGATAGAGGTTTCTTGAATATGGTATAAATATGTTATTATTTCAAAACCATAAATCACATAGATTTCATTTCACAATTTTCTAAGTGGTATGTTCATTGAATTTATCTCAAACTACCTTATTAGGATCTACTCCAAATTCAATTGGAAATTTACAGAGTCTTATGAACTTAGATCTTTCTTCCAACTCCCTATTAAGGACAATTCCAATTACTCTTGCATTTGAAAATGTTTTAGTATTTGAAATTATCTTTCAACAATCTCATTGGGGAAATTCCAAAAGGAGGGTTTTTTTTTTTATAAAAAAAAAAAAACAATTTTCATGTCCTTTATTGGAAACCCTATCTTTTTCAAACCACAAGCATTCCAATTACCTATCTCTCAAACAACAAAGATCATTTTGCATTTGTGAAAGAGTATTATCGCTAATGAATGTAGTTATTGTTGTTGTACTATGTTGTCTACTTTTGGGATTCATTTGGAAAGGAAATAAGTGTATGCAAAATGTTAATTCCTTGCAACATATTGTCTAAAGGTTAGATTAGAAAAGGATCTCATATGATGAGCTTCACATAGCAATTAATAGATTTACCAAAGCCAACTTGTTAGTAATGAGGAGTTTTGGTTAATTTATAAAGGAATTTTAGCGATGACACAGTTGTGGCTACATAAGTTTTCTAGTTGCAAAAGACAAGGTTTTCAAGAGTTCTAGATTAGAATGTAGTGTTCTACAAATGGTTCAAAATTGAAATCTGGTGAGAATCATAACTTCATGTTCCAACCTCCATTTTAAAGGATTAATGTTCCAATATATGTCTAATAAAAGCTTGGAGAAGCATTTGTAGGGATGACAATAATGGTGAAGATGTATGTGAATTGGCTTTGAAAACACAAATTGGATATTTCCATAGATGTGGCCCATGCGATGGAGTAATTTCATCATGATTCTTTTGTTCAAGTGGTAATTTTTTATTTGAAATCCGATAACGTGTTTTTGGATGAAGACATGATGGTCCATATAGTGGACTTTGGTATCGAAAAATTAATGAATGCAACCCCTACTAACTTACTTCAACATTTGGTTTGAAAGAATCCATGGGATAAATTGTCCCAAGTATGACATTTTAGAACATTAATTTTACTTGTTTTTCCTCATCAACAGTTTTTGTACATAGTGGTAAAGTAAAATATAATGAAGGTTGACTTCAATATGGAGTATGGATTAATTGAGATAGTGTTTACCAAAGTAGATATATATAGTTATGATTTTTTTTTTAGTGGAAATGCTTACTAGGAAGCAACCAATTTTTTTTGAGATAACATGTTTTTTTGGAGATGTAAACTTGCACAAGTGAGTGAGCTAGTGTTTCCAAACATAGTGAAGGAAGTATTTCTCTTAAGTATTTTTAGCGAGGTGGATGGAGATGGATTTGTAGAAAATAATGTATACAATTACTTTATGTGCCATGAGTTAGTTTGATTTTCTCGAAACATTAAACCAATGAATGAACAACTACGAAAGACGTGGTAACGATATTGGAGAACCTTAGAAATGATTTGGGGGGGATATGTAGTTGCTTCTAGGAGATTGAGACAAAGCATATCTAATTTCCTTAGAAATACAAATGGAATAAGGAGTAATACACATGAATCAAATGCCCATATTTCTTCTACATTTTAGTTTATGAAAATTACGTTACCATAGTTATTCATGCTATTATTCATACAATGGAATTTTCCATTTAGCTTATACTTGTTGACGTAAAATTTTATTAGTATTTATATCTATGTAATTTATTTATTTTCCTACAAACCTAGCAATCAACACTTAAATCCTAACAATGTTAATATATCTATTGATTAAATATGAAATCGGGTTCATAAACATAATAAAATTTAGTGCAACATACGTGGTACCTTCAACGTTTTCTTCTTCACAAGCTTAACGATTATCTCTGGTATCACTTTGTAACACACCCAACCCTTAATCCCACATGAGGGCTATGGGCTATCACATTTTATCTAAGAATTTTATCAAACAATTCCCACACATTATCTAATCACCATCGATAAAAACCACATTTTGAAGGGGCATTTCATTAATTACTTTATGTACACTATTTATTTTTCTAAAACCAAAATATTCCATATAGTATATCTTGTAAATTATAGAGGACCAAATTCAAAAATTTATACCACATATACCTTGAGATATTTTCTTTAAATCCTCCAAGTTTCATAGTCTGGAACATCCAAGAAAGAAAATTATGGCAATAATAACACATTGGCTATTTTTAAGGTTTGATTTTAGGAGAATTCAAGAGACCCAACTTCCTCAGGGAATATCTTTGAAAATATACAGAAAAAAGATTTGAATTATGTTAGAAATTAATTAACGAAGAAATGAAATACACAAAATATTGTGGAAACACAAAATACAGAAACACGTAAAACAAGAGAGACACAGATATAGGTAGTTCACCCAATTTGGGCTATGTCAAAGGAGAAACAACCAATCCTTCCTTTTATATTATCTAGCAAAATGAATAGATACAATCTACAAAAGATCCACTGTAATTTCCTCTTCTCTCTCACATAGTATCCTCCCTCTGTCTCGTTCAACATAATAATACATGTTTGCAATATAATTCCTTCATATAAACTGATGGCTTTCCTTCTAGGACAAAAAACCCTAAATTAAACATAACTTCTACCATCAGATCATCTGCTTAATAAACGACCCGGATTGACTATGAAATTACAATATTATACAAGGAAAATTTTCATCTATTTTTAGCTTCGGGGGCACTGCCCCTGAACCCCCACTAGGGGGGGGGGATCAAAATATGTAGGAGCCCCCCATTGGACCCTTGAGGAAGCAATAGTTAGGGGGGGGGGAGGAACCGCCCCCACACCCCACCGTCAGGGATTGGGAACCAAACGTTGTTGAAACATGACCTCTGAATTAGGAAGATAATTAGCCTCCACATCCAACAATCTCCTACTTGGAGACTGATTATATCAACTCCATCGACGCTTCAATTGTTGGACAATTCTTCCACATTCAACCTGGTTGTTTCTCATCTTCACCATCATACTTGAAGACCAATTGAAACTGAGTAGAATCTTAGTTTCTCCCTAGTTACAACTTTTGTTAACATATCTGAAGGATTATGGCTAGTGTGTATCATTTCCAACTTCAACTATCCATCTTCCAACACTGACCGTATGAAATGGTACTTGAATTGTATATTTTTAGTCTTGGAATGAAATCCTGAGTTCTTTGCAAGATGAAGACACTCTGGTTGTCACTGTATAACCTTCCCATCTCCATCTTCTTTACTAATTCGTCCATAAACCTTTGTAACCAAATAATTTATTTAATAGCCTCTGTAGCAGCAACGTACTCTACTTCCGTTGTTGAAAGTGCAACAATGTTTTACAATTTTGAAACCCAACTGATAGTTATTCCACCTACAATAACACATACCTTATGGTGCTCCTTCTGCTATCTCCATCACCTGCCATATTTTCGTCAACATATCCTTGTAGAGCAATGTTTAAACCACCAAATCATAATGCTTTATTTTTGGTACCTCTCCAATACCTGAGAAACCACTTTACTACCAGCTACTGCTCTTTTCCTGGATTGTTCATATACCTGCTTACAACTCCCATTTCATGTGCAATATCAGGCCTTATGCAGACCACTTCATAAATTAATCTTCCAACTTCTGACGCATATGGAACTTTACACATATAATTCATCTCTTCCCGAGTCTTGGAACACATCTCCTTACTTAGTTTGAAATGGCTAGCCACAGGTGTACTAACTGGTTTTGTATTCTGCATATTAAATATTGTAGAAATTCCCACTATAGATCACCTGGTAATGCAATGTACCAAAGCAAAAAAGTTGATCTACTTCTACAAACAATTTAGCGGAAGCTTAATCCAACATGAGCAACATCAAGCATGAACATATATAACTGAGAATGAGAAGTAATCAACCATAACACAAAAGATATATCACTAGGGAAAGCACCAGCCTAAAACCCCAACTCTGTATTATCATACAAGTGGAAATCTTGTTCAAGTTACAAAAAGAATTAGCTCTGAAGCTATCTTGATCTCTCTGCACTCAAACAATACTACTCACAGACTCAATACACATAGAATATATCTTCCTCAAGCCCTCCAAGCTTCCTATTTCCTTGCGCAGTTTTGATTGGGGTCCAATGATATCACATGTGTGAATTTGCCTCATCACACTCACTGTAACCTCAGGTCCAACTGCACAATCCATAAGGAATAATATTCCTTCTGCATGCAAGGAATATTCACCAATGAATATCCTAGCAATTGATAGTACACTGTCCCTCCATCTGATCTCAATTGGGTCTCTGACTGAACTGACATGTATGAGTTATCCATGAGTGAATACTCAGTTATTTGAAATACAGTAGTTACATGCATGCAAGCATTAACTAACTGAACTCTCATTAATTTAACAAACTGTTAAATTAATCTAACTGGACTTAACTAAGTTAAACTAAGTCAACTAATTACAACTCAATATTACAACTCATCCTTATCTCTTTAACTAAAGGTTAAATTCCTCAATTAATGGAGAAACTATTGCATGTCCCCACATAGACTTCAAGTTTGATTTTCCTTAACTAATTAACTCAAGATGAATTAATTAATTAATTTTCAAATTGTTGTTAGTATCAAATTCGAATTTTACTTCCTATGTTTAGTCCAAGGACTCACTAAAATAAGAAGGGATCCTGAAATGCTATTTTTAGCACTTTCACTTTTCACCCATTTTTGCTAAGATCACCAATGGCGGAACTGCTATTTATACCCGTGCTATTTTTAGCATTTTCTATTTTTAGCATTTCTTGTTGCACACTTTTCAACACTCCCTCTCAACAAGAAAGGGATTATCAGTAACCCTGATCCTATCTCTATGGAACTCGAACTTGCATTTTGACAATGCCTTAGTCAAAATATTTGCATCCTGTTCCTTGGTCAAAGCATACAACAACATCAAGATACTCTTGACCACACAGTCCCGTAGATGATGGTAATAGATATCTATATGCTTGGACCTGTCATGAAACACTGGATTCTCAGAGAGTTTTATGCAACTCTGATTATCACAGTATATCACTGTAGGATCCATCATTTGACCAAACAATCCCACTAGAATCTTCCGCATCCAAATGGGCTCGCATGTTGCCTGACTAGTAGCCATGTATTCAGCCTCTGCTAAGCTAAGTGCATCTGATCTTTGTTTCCTGCTGTACCAGGAAACTGCAGCTGAACCAAGGTTGAATATTCCTCCAGAAGTTCTCTTCTGGTCTGATGGACTACCTGCCCAATCCTCATCTGTGAAGCCTTGCAGCTTCACTCCCTCTGTCCGTTTGTACCACAATCCATACTATGTAGTGCCTCTAAGATATCTCATCACATGCTTTGTTGCCTTCCAAAACAGCTTGGTAGGTTGAACCATAGCTTGACTCAGTCGGTTCACCGCAAAGCATAAGTCGGGTCGTGTGTTCACCAGATACATAAGTGAACCCACCAGCTGTCGATAAACAGTAGCAGCTACTACCTCACCTGAAGTAGCATCCTCCTTCCTCCAGTTCCCAACTAGAGGAGTCAACATGGGCTTGCACTTCTCCATGTGAAAGCGCCTGAGTATCTCATTGGCATACTTGCCTTGAGACACAAATACTTCCCCATCTTTTTTCCACACTTCCTTTCCTAGAAAGTAGTGCATGAAGCCCATGTCCTTCATCTCAAACTCTCTTGCAAGGTCCTCCTTACAAGACTGTATCAGCTGGTCATCACCTGTCAAAATCAGATCATCGACATAAAGTACAATAATCAATGGCTTAACATCTACCATGATGTGTTATAGGTTCGCATCTTCTTCACTCTTGGTGAAGCCCAAACCGGTGAAATAGTTGTCGATCCTAGTATACCAAGCATGGGGTGTTTGCTTCAGCCCATATAGTGCTCGCTTGAGTCAGCAGACATCTGACTCGTGATCGAAGGTCTCAAATCCTTCGGGCTGCTCAATCTATACCTCTTCCTCAATCTTCCCATTGAGGAACGTCATCTTCACATCCATCTGATGGATCTTCCAACCCATCTGAGCGGATAGAGCTAGCATCAATCTGATAGATGAGTACCTTGCTATGGGAGCAAAGGTCTCATCGTAGTCAATTCCCTCAACCTGTGAGAAACCTCGGGCAACAAACCTTGCCTTGTGTTTCTCAACACTGCCATCAGCTACCTGCTTTACCTTGTAAAGCCATCAGGACCTAACCACTCACTTGTCCCCAGGTCTAGGGACAACATCCCACACATTGTTCCATATGATAGAATCGTACACTTCTACCATTACATAAACCCAGACTGGTTGTTGCACTGCCTCCTGAAAAGAAGAAGGTTCGGTCACTACACACTCCCCAACCAAGGCCATGTAGCCAGTGTATCTCTTGGGAGATCTCCTCTGTCTCCGCTAAGAGGATGGCTGCCCTACATTCTCTCTCACATCTAGCATCAATCTGTCAGCTTCCCGTGAGTCTTTCTGCCCATCTCTGGAAGACTCTCCAGAAGTGGTGGTCTCCACTACTGGATCCTCTGCATGTGGCTAGTCCACATCATCAGGAGGCTCCTCCTCCTTTGGAACTAAAATTTCCTCATCGCCACGCAACTTGAGCTCCCTCTCAAGTGACACTCGCATGGCTCTCTACTCGTCTAACTTCAAATCCCTGTGCACTACGGTCCTCTAACTTGTAGGCAGATACACACGATAGTTGTGGGGTGTATCTGTGTACCCCACAAGTATCCCCAACTCATTTGTTGGGTCTAGCTCCTTCCGAGCATCTTTGGTCACATGACAGTAAACTGATGATCCAAATATGTGGAAGTGACTCACATCTGGTCGCTTCTCCCAAAAAGCCTCCATAGGTGTCTTCATCCCCAAGATACGATGAGGACTTCTGTTCTAAAGGTATATTGCAGTATTGCATGCCTAAGCCCACAAATGAAGTGGTAGGCCTTGGTCATGCAACATCGCTTGAGTTGCTCCCACAATAAATATGTTCTTCCTTTCATCCACCCTATTCTATTGTGGGTTATGGGGTACCGTCAGTTCTCTTTTAATTCCTTCTGCAACGCAGAAGTCTTTAAACTGCTGAAAAACATACTCTCCACCATTGTCGTTATGAAAGGCTTTTACTTTCCATTTTGTTTCTCTGTAGAGGCTTTAAACTCACAAAACCTCAAGAAGGTCTGATCCTTCTTTTGCATAAAGTAGATCCAACATCTACGAGAAAAATCATCAATAAAAATAACATAGTACCTTTGTTTAGTAGTGGAGGCTGTAGAGAATGGTCCACATACATCTAAGTGAAGTCGCGACAGGATTGCTCCACCTATACTATCCTGATCCTGAAAGGAAGATTTTGCATACTTACCCAGGGTGCATCCTTTGCATGTGTATGTTTGCTCCAATTTTCCCTTGGGTAAGTCGGTAGAAATTTGTTGCATGATCTTCAAGGCCCCATAATGCAAGTGGCCCAGTCATCTATGCCATAGCTCGCTAGCATCTTGGCTTTGCAACACCTCTACTTTGGAACTCAGTGCACCACAGTCTTCTACCTCCAGCTCGTAGAGATTCTTTACTCGAATCCCAATTCACTTGGTCTATCTAGTGCCGATATGCATCATGAAAACTTTTCCTTTACTAAAGACTACATCATAGCCTTTATCTTCTAGCATAGCAACAAACACAAGATTTTTTTTTCAGACCTGGAACATACTTAATAGCAGATAGGGTGAGAGGAGCACCATGCTCCCTCTGAAACACAACTATACCTTCACCTGAGACACAGTACTTTCCATCTTTGCCCATCTCAATCTGCATCTGGAGATCCTTCTCCTCCAATGTACTGAAAATATTCTTGTCACTCGACATGTGGAAAGAAGCTCCACTATCTAGGTACCAAACACATCCCGCCATGGATGAAACCATGCATGCGATAAGAGAGAAATCCAGCTCAAATTGTGAAGCTAGTGCATCACCATCAGATCCCTTTGAGGAACCCTTCTTGGATTTCTTCTGTGGACAATTCATAGCAGAATGGCCCACTTCATGACAATGAAAGCATCGCACCTTCGACTTGTCAAACTTCTTCCCACCCTGAGAAGATTTGGATTAGGATGCCTTCCCTTTCCATTTCTTAGCTTTACTCGCTAAAGCTAGATTTTCTTCATCATCTTGTTTTGATGAAGATCTATGCCTGGTGCTCCGCCTTATTTCCTCCTACATTAGGTTCGACCAAAGTCATTCCCAATCTGGAAATTTCTCTCTTCCATTAACCGAGTCTTGGTAGCTATGCCAACTCTTAAGAAGACCGAGGAGTGCTAGACTCACCATGTCATCATCAGCTGTGACGACCCCTAAGCTTGCAAGCTAATCCTTGCAGGTGGTGAGCTTGTTTAGGAACGTAGAGATTCTGTCACCCTTTTCGCACTTGATCTTTCGAAGTTTTTCCTTCAGCGCTAGCTTCCTCTGATCGCCGCTATTCTGATAAAGATCTTTCAATGTTTTCCACATCGAAAACGGAGTCTCCTTCCCATGGAGGCTCGAGACAATGTGATCTCGAACTCCCTCCAAGAGGATTCTCCTTACTTTAGCCACACACTTTTTCCATTCTGCTAGGTTAGTAGCATCAGTCGACTTTTGGACTTCTTGATCAATGAAGTCCTTGAGACCTTTATCTTCCAATACTGCCTCCATGCGATCCTTCCAGGCTATATAATTCGAAATTCCATCAAGGGCATATTCAAGTCTTAAACCACTGAACGCCATAGGTGAAATAGATGTGATAATAACTCAATTCAATATTTAGAAACCAAACTTCGTACTTCTTCTTCTTGTATGATGTTCTTCTTTGATCACCTTTGCTCCAATACCATGTACAATTTTCACAGTAGATCACCTGATATATGCAATTTCCTAAAGCATAATACTAGATCTACTTCTACCATAATCTTTGCGGAAGCTTAATCAGATATGAGCATAATCAAGCATGAACAGATATAATTGAGAATGAGAAGTAATCAACCATAACACATAAGATATATCACTGGGGAAAGCACCAACCTAAAACCCCAACTTTGTATTATCATACAAGTGGAAATCTTGTTCGAGTTACAAAAATAATCAGCTCTCAAGCTATCTTGCTCCCTCTGTAATCAAACAATACAGCTCACGGACTCAACGGACATAGAATATATCTTCCTCAAGCCCTCCAAGCCTCCTATTTCCTTGCGCAGTTTTGATTGGGGTCCAATGATATCACATTTGCGAATTGGCCTCATCACACTCATTGTAACCTTAGGTCCAACTGCACAATCCTCAAGGAATAATACTCCTTCTGCATGCAATGAATATTCACCAAGGAATATCCTAGCAACTGATAGTACATTGTCCCTCCATCTGATCTCAACTGGGTCTCCGACTGAACTGACATGCATGAGTTATACATGAGTGAATACTCAGATATCTGAAATACAATAGTAACATGCATGCACGCATTAACTAACTGAACTCTCATTAATTTAACAAATTTTTAAGTTAATCTAACTGGACTTGACTAAGTTAAACTAAGTCAACTAATTACAACTCATCTTTATCTCTTTAACTGAAGGTTAAATTCCTCAATTAATGGAGAAACTATTGCATGTCCCCACATAGACTTCAAGTTCCCCACATAGACTTCAAGTTGATTTTCCTTTGACTAATTATTAAGATGAATTAATAATTAATTTTCAAACTGTTAGGTTATTCAATGCGATTTTTACTTCCTATTTTTAGTCCAGGACTAACTAAATAGAAGGATCGAAATGCTATTTTTAGAACAGCTATTTTTTACACTTTTCACTTTTCACCATTGTTGGTAAGATCACCATGGCTAAATTGCTATTTATAGCCAGACTATTTAATGCAGTGCTATTTTAACTTTTCTATTTTTTAGCATTTTCTGTTGCACACTTTTGTACAATATTCACTTGCATCTTGTCTCATCTCAAATGGATGTTGAGATGGCAGTTCTAGTTACTGGTCCTTTCTTTCAATGTTGTCGGAGGTTTCTGTTGTTTGCCTCCCCACTGAAACACTTGTTTCACACTTGTCAAAGCATGTAAAGGAGCTGCAATCAAAGAAAAGTTAGCAATAAACTTTCTCCAATATCGCGCTGCCCCTAAGAAACTTCTAACTTTTGTTACGGTATTGGGCTTAGGCCAATTTACAATGACTTCGACCTTAGAGGGATCTATCTTCAATTCACCACCCCCTACAATATAACCCAAATAATTCAAAGATGTCATTCCAAATTCACATTTTGACAGTTTTACATAGAGATTTTATCTTTTCAAAACATCTAAAATCTTCTTTACATGCTTAACATGTTCATCCCATGTTCTACTGAAAACAAGAATATTATCTAAATAGACTATTACAAAATCATCAATGAATGGTCTAAATACATTATTCTTGACTCACATGAATGTAGCTGGAGCATTAGTTAAGCCAAAAGGCATAACCATCCATTCATAGAGTCCTTGCTTTGTTTTGAAAGCATCTTCCATACATCCTGTTCTGCAACTCTAATCTAATGGTAGCCGCTTCGCAAGTCCAATTTAGAGAAGTAAATTGCATCTTTTAACTGATCTAACAAATCATCAATACGAGGAAGAGGATAATGACTCTTTATTGTGATTTTATTCAATTCTCTAAAATCAATGCACATTCTCCATGAATCATCTTTCTTTCGCACTAACACAATAGGTGATCCCCACGGTGATGTGCTTGGTCAAAGAAACCCTTGATCGAGTAACTCTTGTACCTGCTTCTTTATCTATGCATTCTCTAGAGCTGATAACCTGTACATTCCAATGTTAGGTAGTGGAGCATCTTGTTGCAAATAAATCTCATGTTCTATCTCTCGCTTGGGTGGTAGTCCTTTAGGCTCTTGAAACAAAATATCATAATTGGAAACAAATTTAACTAGATCTTCTTTCTGTTTAGGCTTACAACCTTGGAAAGCATCGGATTTATCAATATCCTTTGCTTTTACAATCATAAGTAAAAATTGTTTGCTTTCATTTACAATTCTTTTCATCTGTCCTGAATTTATGAGAGAGAAATTATCTTTGAGTTTATGAGCCCTTACAATATATTCAATTCCATCCTTAGTGAGTTGATACTTATTTTTAGCTTGATAGAAGATAGCATTTCTATCGTACAAGTATGGACTTCCTAATACAATTCCACATATGTCCAATGGGACTATGTCTAACTCAACCTCATCTACAAACTTTGACCCAATAGCAAAATGAAGTTTACATTGTTTCGTAACTTGTAGCTTAGTTTTATCAACCCAACCTAATGGATATGGCTTTTTATGAGGTTTTGTTTCTCGGCCCAACTTCATTACAATTGATTTAGAAATAAAATTAACTTGTGACCCATTATCAAATAAATTATCAATTTTAGTATGCTTGGAAATGACTCTTATGTGAAATAGCTCATTTCTTTTCCTCTCATCATTATCATTATCAACAGAATGTGAAGAAGTACTTTTAAATGCTTTAGAATTTTTACCTTTTGTACCTGTAGCTGTAATTGTTGTCTCATCACCTGAATCTGATCCCAAGTCCTTTTGAATAGCAGCAACATTCTTTCGCTCTTTACTCCCAAACTTCTTAGGCTTCAATTCTGGATGCAATGACCAGCAGTGTGCCTCATCGTGTCCTTCCTTCTTACAATCAGTGCATGAAGGTTAATCTTTCTTCACAGTGTTTGTTTTCTTCTCCTTCCACTTAAGTTTCTTCTTGCCTTTATTCTTGCTTTCAATAGGTTTGGATGATTTCCCAACATCTGGGGTTACATTTTTACCTCTAGTTTCTAGATGAGTTGCTTGAACCGATACATCATCTAAGATAGTTGGATTAAACATAAGTATGGTATGCCTCAAATAACTATGAAGACGACCTATGTATTTCAACAATGTCTCTGGTGAGTCCAATGATATGCCTAATGTTAAAGCTCTCTTACGGAATTCCTAAGTATAACTTTGAACACTTTGACCTTTTAATTGACAAAGTGTTTTCCAACTCATCATTGCTTGTTGCATGTAAGCCAATGGATAAAATTTCTTTTTAATAGCAGAAACAAATTCATTCCAAGTTGAAATGATTTTACCATGCTTTTGGAGATCTTCTTGTGTCTTGCCTTCCCACCATACAAGTGTGGTTCCTCCAAATTGAAGGCTAGCAAGCTGGATCTTCTTTCTTTTTGTATCAACTTTCTACACCCTACAATATACATCAATTTGCCTTATCCAATTATCAATATTTTCAACATTAATTTCTCCACCGTAAATTGGCAAATCAAATTTTACATCTAATTTGATCAAATAGGATTTCTTTTTCTTCTTCTGAGAAGAACTAGTATTATGAGAAGAAGATGATGATGATGACGATGATGGTGATGATGGAGGAGATGGAGGAGGCTTTTCTCCTTTTTCTTTATCTTCCTTATCTAGAGGAGTAAAAAGCAAAGGTTCATCTACTCCTTTGTCTGGTTTAGGTGATGACGTGCCTTCATCTTTACCCTTTTTAAACTCATGATACATCTCTTCCACGATGGCACGTATCGTCATGAAACTATCCAAGAATTGGGATTCTGACCCAAGTGAAGTTTCATCTGCCATCCTTCTTTGTTAAAAGACCCTTCCAATCTCTGGATTTGCCTCAACAAGCTCTCCTTCACCTCGTTTGATCCTCAACCTAGTAACCTCCAAATCTTCACACAAACTTGTCAAACCTTAAAAACCTTGCTGCTCTGATACCACTTGATCCATTAATGAAAAATGTATTATAGACTATGTGTGATTCGCTTATGTTACTTAGTGCAACGGATCGAAAAGATTGCGAATAACATAAACACATGAACAATTTGAAAATGCATTTAAACACATCAACACAACTAAATTTAATAAAGGAGTTCACCAGTCTTTCTGGCTACATCTCTTGGTCCTTTCTCTTCCAGTGTTGACCTCTTTATTTTGCCTTCAAAATGTTGTTACAGGTATGATCTCGAAAACAGAGTCTCAAATCAGAAAATGGAAATCACCACCGCATCCAGCTCAAAATTTCAAGTCAAACGAGTATAAACTCAACCATATTTGGCCACAATGACTTTTAAACCCCCTGGAAAGTCAAAAACCACCTCTGTGCCTACAAAAACCACCTCTTCCTGCAAGAAAACCACTCTCTGAAATCCAAAACTTCTTTGGAAAGTGCACACCACATGTAAGCACTCGAGTTAAGTAACTAAAGTCAAGTGCACATCACATGTAATAACTAGAGTTGAACTGAAACTAATTAATGCTAACTAGATGCATGTACACCAACAGATTCAATCAAAGGCCTCAATTAATCCTCTAATTCTATTTTTTTTCATCAATATAATTGTTATGTTTCATTAAGCATGCAATTTCTTCAACGTAATCCGGCATGCATGAGTCCTGAGTGAGCATCATGGGTGTTTGTAGTTTCTTATTATCTACATTGTCTTCCAACCACTCTTCATTGCCTTCCAACCACTTTTGAAGAGTTTTGTAATGACTAGGCCTTTCGTAGAATCCATAGTCCTCATTTTTTCCCAATCTATAATAATTAACAACGTTCAATGGCTCAACAAGTAGCCTATAGTGAGTTCCCCATTCTATCCACTCTTTATTGCACTGTAAATCATCTAGTAATTCGTCCCTACGGAATTTTTTTAGTATGATATCATCCCATGACCTAGGTAATCCCGGTGGCTCTAGATAGGCAGAAGTCCAAGAGGACTCAGAAAGGGTCAAAATTAAAAGTGGCCAGATTGTTCCCAAACCAACACCAGATCAAAGAGCTCATCGCCCTGATTCCAACGGTGTGAACAACACTCAAATCTGAGCTCATATGAGGGAGAAAGAGCCAGCCAAAATTTTGTTCAAAGTTGGGCAGTGGGCCAGGTTTAAGTGTCCTACAAATTCACCATCAACTGGCGTGGGAACCTATCTCCCGAGAGAAAGCGAAATTGTTGCCTCTTTAATTTGTCTAATAACCCTTATATTAGACAAAATTGAAAAATGCCTCTATTTAATAAAAAAATTAAAAAATATATATGAATAGGGGTGGCGGGCCACCACCCCTGCCACCCCTGCCTTCCCCATTGGTTGGATATATAACAATTTAAAAAAAAAAATATGGGCCGATGGGCCATGACCCTTGCCGTCCCCCAACCACCACATATCATTGTTATAACAAATCAAATCTGGGGTGGGCGGGCCACCTCCGGTGGACCCAACCCACACCCAACCTCCTCACTATATAATGTAATGGAAATATGGGAGGTCGGTGGGTATCAAACCCGCGCCGGCCACGTGGGCCAGCTCGCCACCATGTGGCGACACCATTTAACACAACATTTAAATCATTCCACCCACAATATGTAAACGATACAACCACAACCCAAAAACAAATATAACATTGCACCATTTTGTAATAAAAATCAAATTGTTGTGTGTATTTTTTGGGAGAGGTGGGATTTGATGCCTTGACCTCTCCGCCTCCATTCTCCCACCTAACCACTGCGCCACAGGTGGCAGCTTTGTAAACTCCAACACCCTACCACCATATAAACACGCCCTAAGTGCGGCGTCGAGAAGGAGGAGCGGATTTGAGAGCGGAAAAGCTAGTGCATAAGTGACATATTAATATTTAATTGTAGAGCCATACACAATGGAACCAGGAGCGAAACCCTGACATGCTTTTCGAGATAATTTTTTAATGAATTGCAGGTGGAACCATGAGCGTGGAACAGAGGTAGGCGGAATCATGATTGAGCCCAACTTTTGGGAGGGCAAAATTTTTCCAATGTCTAAATTGGACAGACTTTATGTCGATCATATACCTCTCGGCGACACGAACTTGATGACGCAGAAAGAATTTTGATCTAAGCAGCAGATCTTTAGATGACCCGGAGGAAGGAATCTTTGATGAATCTAGGGGGAATCTAAAATATTCCTTTAGCCCCATATTTTCACTTTGTCAGAATTTAGAAATTTGATAGTCGATTTTACACTATTCAATGCCACAAATATGATGGTGTAATCAGATTTTCCATTTGATCATTCCATGTTTCGGCCATTTTTCAAAGTGGAGTGCAAGTGTCAGCATTCAATGTGTGAGCAATCATTTCCATGAGATTTGATGCCACGAGATTGATGGTGCAGCCATATCCAATAGTTTATCATCCTCTTCTTTAGATAACTCTTTGATGTGAGGTATATGCACTGTGATCATGTACTTCTTTGTCTCTTTTCTTGAGATGCATTGTGTTGTATAGATCCTTGTTTGATGTTTGATATGGGATCTTGTTTTGTTCTTGATGAGAGATGTACTTATTGTCATGTTTTGATTGAGATCCCTTTGTCGCCATGTTGACGGGATATTCATGTGTCACCATGTATGTTTGAATTGATATCCCTTTGATGCCATGTTCGAGGGATTATCATTATTATCATATGTGAGATTATGTCATGCTAATAGGAGTCCTTTTGTGAATGAGAGTTCCTGCAGTGGAACATCCCGAGGAGCCACTCCTGCGTGAGGGAATATTCCTTACATGATAGAGAAAACACATTCATGTACATCATCACTCTTCCAATCACTTAATGCAGCGCCCTACACCATCTTGACAACAGGGCCTAGAGATGTAGTCTCTCCTAGATGAACTCCGTTATAAACGTCTTGTGTTTTATGTTGTTGATTTTTGTCATGTTCCCTCTTCTTTATAGCATAAATATATGTTCCTTTATGCTCTTTTAAATGAAATTTTAACAACATCACAGAAGTAAAAGGTCCTAGTTAAATCCGGAAGTTGAATCAACTCGGATCACCAGGAATCTCTAGCCTCTTAAGATTCGCCTGGATGTCCAGGTCACGTTGTTGCCTCTTTTTGAAAGCATCCAAATATCCAGTGTCATTTGTAAAACACAAGTTTTGATAATGTTCTAGGATTTTCATGTTCATTTCCATATTTGTTGCATATTCACTTTCCAATTTAAACACATTATCCTCTTGTTGCTTCAGAAGTTGTCTTGTTGCGTTCAGGGCAACTTTAGCTTGGCAATTCTGCACAAATTTTTTCCACCCACATAGTTATTCAAAGAAGAGATGATTTCCTTGTTGTTAACAAAAAATAATTCGTCTTTCCAACTAATTCATCATCTGTTTTTCATAAATACTATATAATCCTTTGATACTCTTTGTATTTATTAAAGAAAAATGATCAATTAATCATTTTTTTAAATAAAAATAAATAAAAATATGCATTTTAGTTATTAAGGGGTTGTTGGGACTCATTTTAGTTGTGTTGTTGTAGAACCCATAATGCCCCCTACACTCTACAATAAGGCAACAGTTCCTCTAGGAGCTTATTCACTTTTATGCAAGGGGCCAACAAGGCTCGAGAGAAGCCCTCACGTCCTAAAACCCCATGGCACAACTAAAAATATTAATATTAATTTTAATAGTTTGCAAATGGAAAATACACTCCATACTTTGAGAGAAACTCATACAACATTCCATATCAACAAATATAGCTGACGTAGAATGGAAAACAAAGTAGATCATGCTTTTTAGATGCATTGAACTTCTTCAAAGTCTTTTAATAACAAATAATTGTTTCTCGTATTTAAGAATAATATATATTTTTATAATATTAATATGAATGGAAATGTTAATTTCAATATTTGTATTTTCTGATTTAGTACACAATTTTTTTGTTAAGTTTGGTATATATTTTTTTTCATTAATTATAGAGAAAATTTACACTACATAGAACTGGCTAGGTAGCCTCAACTTGCCCAGTGCGAAACTGCATCTGTTGGTCACCTATCCAGTAGCAAAAAAACTTAAGTCTCTCTATCCAAGCAATATAGGTTTCAGATTTTTGTCCACTTCCATACACTAGAGTTCTACATACATATATAATTGCACAGACAAATTTAAAAGCTATCGGCATATATAAAAAAAAAAATCAGAAAGTGGGCATTCTAATCATGTTGTTCAATTGATGTTTATGCCACCGGTGCTGAATCTTTGGCATTCATACTAGGAAACTCTGTCTGGACCAAGATACATGGCAAGTGCTATTCAATTCAGCCAAGGTTGACGTCTTGTTTGTGCAGTGGAAATTGCACCTTATGAAATTCCTGCTTGTAATTCGACATTCCTTGAACTGTGATTGCCATGCCTACTGAGATTTTCTCCATCGCCTTTCCTAGAAGGCTTTTCATCAGCGAGTATAGCTAGAGGGTCTGCTTGAATTGGGTGATTCTACCTCTTGTATTTCCAAGGTCTGGGACAAAGGCTCTCCATTCCTCCAATTATGTATTTGTCTCACTCTCCTGCTTCACTTTTGCTTCCCATTCTTCTAACAAATTTCAAATTTCTTCATTGGTTCCCTCTCAGTAAGCGACTGCCACCTCACTAATTAAATTTTCAACAGACTTTCGACCTCGTCGACCACTCGAAGGTCCAGGTTCTATGTCTTGCCTTGTCATGTGAGGTTTCTTACTGTGGCCTCGAGTTTTTGCAGGTCATTCAATGGTCTCTCTGGCTCGATCCTGTATAGTGAGGCAAACCATAATCCTTTGTGTGCAATCGATGGAGTTATTGTTGCTCATGGCACCACAGAACAAGCCCACCGCTCCAGTATCCTTACCCACAATCACTTTGATACTCACCATACTTCTCTTCGGGGCAATTACAAACTCGAACACTTCCCTTCCTCCCATTTCCACCTATCCTATATGCAGTGATTACCATCATTCAAAGGGCCACCACAGCCATCGCCTCGAGCATCTGGGGGGATATGGTTTTGTGCCTTGCAGTACTAACCATTAACTCCATCTTAATGTGCTAATATATCAGCTCGCACCCTGATAGAGGGTTTGACCTACTAATTGGCCATGCTGAAAACTTTGTCTCTGATCCTGCACCAGGATTTCTTCCAGGGCTCGGTACCATTCAACCTAGGGTTGAATTGGCCATATTTTTTTTCCACAGGGTCATTTTGGTGACTACATCCCCAATTAGCTAGGAATTTCATTACTTTATTCCCCCCTCATCTAACAATATTGACCATTATGTAATCAAACTTATGAATCATCTCTCCTATTTCTTTGATTAGTCTGGTAGTTCGCTAGCTATGGATGAGCTTGTCCCATTTGGTTCCATGGTTCAATTTTGTCATCATGTTAATGATCAAGCTGGAATCCCCCTCAACCACTAGATTTCTATATCCCAATTTAGTATACAAATATGAATAATGTTTATATTTAAAATTAATTTGATAAACAATATTTTAACATAAAAATAAAAATTATAAAACATTTTAGATTTGCTCTATTTTTCTTCATGAATATTTATTTTTCTCTAGAGATTCTCCAACAGTAATCCATTAACTGTCATGGATACTCCACTCAGCAATTCATCACAACATATCTTGATAATATTATATTTAAAATATGAAATTCTACACTATTACAATTTTCTTATATTTCTAGATTTGTACATTTCATTGTAAATAGTGCATGCATGCAAATAAAAGTTATGCAGAAAATAGAGAACAACAAAATAAAATCACACATAATAGACACAAGATTTGCTCTGGGAAACTGATGCAGGAGCATCACTCCACTCCTTGTCTTGACATCAAAATTCTATAAATATATCACATTGGTTTTGTTAATTTGTCCTCGGAGGGACTAGGAAAGTTTAATTATTTTACTATTGATAGATGTGTCTCTTTTGTGGGACAAGTGTTATGTTTGTTAATATTCCCTTTTAGAACAAGGTTTTGTTATCAAAATTAGAAGGTTTTCATTTTCATCATGCCTATAATCTGTTAATTTTTTTTTTTCTACATGTTGTATATATTTGTGTGTGTGTGTGCGCGCGTGTGTGCTAAGAGGCTTCATGGGCACGAAGGCTAGAAGGAGGGAACCAATTGTTTTCTTGTTTATTGCCTTGAGTAATGGTGGTTTTATAATAGAAGGGATAAGCGGAACCTTGTGTTTCCTAGCTTCGAGGATGAGGATTTGCTACAAATACTGAGCACATTATTAAGAACAAAATTCAGTAGCGATAAAATATGCTTAAGGTAGGATTTTGAATTTATGCTCTAAGAAATGAGGTGGTGGGATCATGGTCGGGGTTGGCCTGAACCCTTAACATTTGATAGAACTTGTGAGACGTCACCTGACTCCAACCTGGTATCACGACCCTCTTAGCAGTTAGGATTTGGGGGTTCATCGACTTTAATATTTACTGGGCAAAGGGAAACCCGACCATAGTTTGGCCCAACGTATAGTCAAGAGCGGTGCCATTTTGGGTGAGTTGAACAAATTCTGTGACCCCAACTTATCTTTGTAATTATGGATGTGTTGGAACTGTGCCATAATTTCTCCTTGATTATTTAGTTTAATTTTTTTTAAAGGAAATAAAAGTGAACTTGAAGGGTTGTACCTCATCAGAAGTTTGTAAATCAAGGACGTGTAGAACCACTATGATCACTCAACAATACAAACCTCCTGCCAAGAAGATAGTTCCACCACATCTTCAATGCATGTATAATTGTTGCCAACTCTAGATCAGATGTTAGGTAGTTTTGCTCATGCTCATTTAGTTTCCGTGACTCATAGCATACCACCTATCCACTTGCATAAGGACTCCACTAAGTCCTCTCTTGCAAGCATTTTTACATACTATAAACTATTTGTCTGGATCTGGAATCTTTAACACTGGTGCATGTGTCAACAATTGCTTAAGCTTCTCCAAACTGGCTGCACAATCCTTTGTCCATTGAAACCTCTTATATTTCCTTTGCAATGATATGCTAGGATAAGAAATTTGTGAGAATTTCCTAATGAACCTCTTGTAATAACCTGCTAACCCCATGAAATATCTCACCTCATCCACATTCCTGGGAGTTGCCCACTCCGTGATAGCTCTTACCTTTTATGGGTCCACTGTTCTGCCATCCTTGAAAACCACATGTCCCAAGTAGTGTACCTCTGTCTAAAAGAAACTGCACTTATTGAGCTTAGCATACAACTGATTCTCTCTCAATAATCTCAACATTGTTGCTAAATGCTCGGTATGCTCTTCTTCATTTTTTGAATATACAATATATCATCAATGAACACAATAAAAAACTTATCAAAATACAGAAGCAACACACTATTCATCAAGCACATAAAGGTATTTGGAGCATTAATTAAACCAAATGGAACTACAGCGAACTCATAATGCCCATTCCTGGTCCATAAATTTGTCTTGTAGATGTCCTCTTCTTTAATGTGTACCTGATGATATCCGGATCTCAGATCAATCTTTGAGAACATTGTTGCTCCATTCAACTGATTGAACAAGTCATCAATCCTCAGTAACGGATACCTATTCTTGATGGACACTTTGTTCAACTGCCTATAGTCAATGCACAACCTGAGAGTACCATTCTTCTTTTTCACAAACAACACCAGTGCGCCCCAAGGTGATACACTTGGCCTAATGTATCCCTTGTGTAACATTTCCTTCAATTGTAGCTTCAACTCCACCAAATCAAGTGTACTCATCCTGTAAGGTGCCTTTGGCACTGGAGTTACCCTTGGTACCAACTCAATAGAAAATTCTAATTCCCTGTGAGGTGGAATATTTGAAATATTTGCAAGAAATACATCTTGAAACTGTTGTAGAACTAGGTACCTACTAAAAACATCTGCATCCTCAACTTCCTTACCTTTGTCACTATAAATCTGTACTGCAAATAACACACACCCTTTCCCGCTACTATGTTTGGCCTGCATAGTTGTCACCATTATAATTGATGTTGCTTTCTTCTTACCCCGCAAAAATATTTGTTCCCCGTTGTCATCCAAGCACTCAATGGATTTTTCATAATAATCCACCTTGGTTCCATGAAGGTACAACCAATCCATGCCCAACATGTTGTATGATCCCAACGGTAATACATTCAAATGTGTTGAGGTAGGAATACCATTGAAATCAAATGTACAAGCTCTTACCCAATGATGAACTCGCTTCTTTGTACCTGTATCCAACTACACTAACCAAGACTCTGCATGCACTTATTTATTCAAACCACACGTATCCACTAGGTTAGGATTAACATAAATATAATTAGATCTAGGTTCAATCAAAGTAGAAACAACTTGATCACAAAGCTTACCATCTATCTCAATGATAGATACTTGATGGTCTGTCGGTTTGTTATCCAGCACTGCATAGATCATGTTAACACCCAGGTTGTTCTCTTTGACTCCTAAGAGAATACGGCCGGGGTAACCACTAACCAATCTTTG
>APFE030644986.1:0-23868 GCA_000404065.3 Pinus taeda | reverse complement strand
ATATAAAAAACGCTCCGGGATTCGCTCCCAAATCGGGAGCTTCTGAAAATGTCGCTCTCGCTCCCAAGTAACACTGTTCCGGAGAATACTGACAGAGAGGCAGAGAGAGCTTGTGGAGGCAACGCAATAGTCGGGAGAGCTGATGTTGGGCTAGTTTGGGCCCACGCAACCTTGACACAGAGCCAGAAGGGCTAGCACAGAGGAGAAAGTTGCCTGTCACGCGGAAGCCAAACTGCCAGAACAGTCGGGATAGCTAACATAGAGGGTAGAAGAGCTGATGTAGGGCTGATGCAGAGACTGAAAGGCTGACAAATGGCCTACGCAGGGTCAGCGCAGAAGTAGCCATGGTTAGCCAGTGTTGTTGCCGAATCAGCCAGAATTCTGTCGCGTGAAGTGAGGTAAAACTCACTCAGATTTTCCGCCAGTATTTTCTCTGTAAAGGATTGCTAGATGAGCATCCTAGATTTGTATTTAGATATTTCTCCTGCATAATAACAAACCCTCAGAACTGTTGCACCGGTTTTCCTGCATTGGGCTTTTCTGGGGACTATTTTGTCCAAAAATAAGTGTGTCCTATGTATCTTGTTCTTTGCTTTGTTTTATGTTTCATGAGATCAAATATTTAAATAGTGTAGGCTGCAGAAGTAATTTGCTTAGGTCTTCAGAAGAATAACTTGATAAATGTAATTTAAAAATCAAGTAGGTGAAGTAGATTCAGATTTGTTGCAGTAGGGGTCCCTTCAGTGTAGGAATTTTCACATCGTATCAGAGGGATTGCAGATCAAGGAGGACTGAAGCCATCAGTGAAAGGATAGAGGAGAATCTGTGTTGAAGACAATTGTCCCGAGAGACAGCGCAATTTTTTAGCCGAGAGAGCAAAGGAGGGGTGACGCAGTCACCAAGGGAGGCTCACGCAAAGCCTACGTCAGCCTATTTGTGTGATGATGTAGCTACAGAGGTAAGCACGGTGATTGTTGGGCCAGCGCAGAGACTATTGAGTCTCATTTTTCCAGTTGTCGGTGCTAGAGGTGCAGCGCAGACTTCATCTGGAGTTGCCGGTGTGGTGTTGATTATGTTGTCGCAAAACAGTACCTAGTGGGGCAAAAGCAAAGTAGAGGGAATCAGTTCCTCATAAGATTTCTTGCCAAGAAATCTAGATCCAGTGTTGAGTAGTAGCAAAGAAAGACCAGAGAGGGGTGGTTCGACAGTTGTTGGCAGAAGGATTTCAGTGAAGAAAATCGAATTTCAGAGGGAGCCTGTTCCTTAGAGGATTTCTAGTGCCAAAGAAATCTAGATCCGACTTTTGTTGGGGCAACAATGAAAGAGGGAGAAGAGAACTTGTTCAACACTCATTTGAGCAGAGATGGTTATTAATGGGCTCAGAGATCAACACAAGTTGGACAAAGCCTCCAACTATGTCACATGGAAGACCAAAATCTTAGTTGTTCTGGAGGAATATGATCTTGAGGCCTACGTCAAAAGTGTTGTAGCTATTCCTGCTAACAACAATCAAAAGAAGAAGTAAAAGGCCGAGCAGGGGAAGGCAAAAAGGCTCATTCTTGATGGAGTTCGAGATCAAGTGGTCTCACACTTGCAAGGCAAGGATATAGCCCGAGAGATGTGGGAAGTCTTGTCGTCTCTATATGAAAGCTCTTTCGAACAGCGGAAGATGTATTTAGAGCAGAAGTTGCAGTGAACCTTGATGCAGAAAAGAGAAGGGGTGAACCTCTATCTTCAACGTCTTCAGGACACCAGAGACCAGCTTGTTGTAGTGGGGTCCACTCCTCAGCCAACTGCGATGGTGAGGATAGCCCTGAATAGAGTCTCGGATGAATGGCAAGTTTTCGTCCAAAGCATATTGGGCAAGGAAAAACTACCTTCATGGGAGGAGATGTGGGTGGCTCTTCAACAGGAGGAGTTAAGTAGGGACCTTATGAAGGTCAACCTCAATGGAAGTAGTGGGAGTGGCACAAAGACGAAGGAGGAGGAAAATGCAACTTTAGCATCAAGGGATTGCAGAAGCGGAAGAAGGACATTTCAAAGGTGAAATGTTTCATATGTTTCAAATGGGTCACTTTGCATCTCAGTGTCCTTTGAAGCAAAAGGATAAGGACGGGAAGCATGATCCAAAGGTTGCAGCCGCGAAGATAGACGAGGATGAGTTTTCCATGAGTGCCCACGCATCTCCAGGAGGGAAATGGGGTGATACTAACCTATAGTTGGGAGGACTACATGTGGTCAGGATCCTTGAGGAGTCCACCTCTTAGAGCAATTCCTTGCTATGGGAGATTAAGGTTCCGCAGTAGCGAGATGGACTTAGTGTTAGATGATGTAGTGATTTATCTGGAGGATAGATGCAGTACCTTGGAACCAAAGACTGATCAGCGCAGAGCAAGGTTGGCAGCATTGCAGTTGACACAGTGCAACAGTAGCGAGATGGACTTAGTGTTAGATGATGCAGTGGATTATCTGGAGGATAGATGCAGTACCTTGGGACCAAAGACTAATCAGCGCAGAGCAAGGTTGGCAGCATTGCAGTTGACACAGTGCAAAAGTTAGCAACAGCGCAGAAGATTTAGAGCGTTAGAGACTAGAGCAGTCAGATTCCAACATTCATGGTATTATGCTGAACACAGTTAAGTTCAATTAATTTTGGATGTTTTCCAGTTGCTTCTCTCAGCAACTGAGTTGCAGTACGAATGCAGTGTTAGCAGTGGCAGTGCTTGCAGCATATTAGATGCAACGTTTGAGAGGGAGTTGTAATACAGATGCAGCAGTGACAGTGGTAGTGTCATGGGCAGCAGTACAGTGGCAGCAGCAACACAGTGTTGGTGGCAGCAACAGTGCAGAAAGGAGGTGCTTCAGAAACAGAGCATCATGCAGGTGGACATTGTTGCTAGAGCACTTCCCTCACTAAGAGGGAGCATTAGTTTTTGCTAGCATCGGAAGTGCTCTAGCCTTGAAAATTGGTGGAGAGGCTAAGGCACATGAATTCTAAAGAACCCAAAAACTGTTTGGTGAAATTCCATTCAGATTGTATTTTATTAAAATAATTAATATTTTTAATGGAGTTCCTAAGTCAAAACTTAAGGAAATTAGAATATTAATGGGTATTAATCAAAATATGGGTCAGAATGGTCTAGAAGGCAGATCAAGTCATGTTTTCATCTTAGCCATTAATTAGAGACTTAATCTCAGTCGTTGAAGACTCAACAGGAAAAGTATAAAATGGAGGCTTGGGGTCCATTTGGAAACACACACAGAGAGAACAAATTGATCTGGAATTCGATTTCTGGGGCTAGGAAGCTAAGAAATTTGAACTAGGTGATCATTCAGCAGCAGAGGGGCAAAGAGAATCCGAGAAAAGGACTTTCCGGAGAATACTAACAGAGAGGCAGAGAGAGCTTGTGGAAGTAGCGCAATAGAGCCAGTCTGAGCCCACGCTGCCTTGACATAGAGCCAAAAGGGCCAGCGCAGAGGAGAACGCTGCCTGTCATGCAAAAGGCGGAACTGTCGAAATAGCCAGGATAGCTGACGCAGAGGGAAGAAGCACTGATGCAGAGCATGAAAGGTTGACGCAGGGCTTACGCAGGGTCAGCGAAGAAGTAGCCAGGGTTAGCCAGTCTTGTTGTCGGATCAGCCGAACTTCTGCCAGGTGAAGTGAGGTAAAACTCACTCAAATTTTCCGCTAGTATTTTCTCTGTAAAGGATTGCTAGATGAGCATCCTAGATTTGTATTTAGATATTTCTCCTGCATAATAATAAACCCTCAGAACTGTTGCACCAGTTTTCCCGCATTGGGTTTTTCCGGGAACTATTGTGTCCAAAAATAAGTGTGTCCTAAGTATCTTGTTCTTTGCTCTGTTTTTTGTTTCATGAGATCAAATATTTAATTAGTGTAGGTTGCAAAAGTAATTTGCTTCAGTATTCAGAAGAATAACTTGATGAATGTGATTTAAAAATCAAGTAGGTGAAGTAGATTCAGATTTGTTGCAGTAGGGATTCCTTCAGTGTAGGAATTTTCAGAAAGTAGCCCTCCAAGACAAGCACAATCCTCCAAAGAAGAAGTCTACCAGCTAAATAATGAGAAAGATAGCCATTCGGCCTCTTGAAAGGCAAGAACTTGAACTCTTCTATAAGTCTCGGTGAGTACAGTAAAGTATAGCATCTCAGCATTCGATGGATACTCTGTCTCGGTGAAAGGAGGAAACATTGTCTCGGCTTTCTATGATCACAGTCTCAACGCAAAACGCAGTCATTGTAATCTCAACACAACTCAAATTCCTCTGATATCTTGTGGACACAGAACTTAGATCTTCGCCTACATTCTTGTAACTTCTGGATGGGCACAGGGAGACGCATTCTCGAACATATTCTATGATTATAAATATCTCGATACAAGGAAGGAGATTAAGTCTTAGCGTAGTTATAAAGATCTCAATACATGAAAGGAACACAACCATGGTCGCGTTAATGATAATCTCTGCGATCACACGGTAAATTCACGTTCAGCTATACACAAAATACTCTATCTCGGCATCTCACAGGAAATACATTTGTGGCATAAGTTGAGATCTCAGCATAATAACTATGGTCTCAGTCATAAAAACAAAGTCATGATGAAGATCTCGAAGAAGGTAAGATCAGTATAGTAATCTCGTGAATGTGGTGATGATCGTAGAAAAGGGACAAAGATGATTTCAATGAAGCTATAGTGATAATCTCAAAGAAGGTGCAGTAATGATCTCGATGAAGGTAACCTCAGTAATGTAATTGAACTTCGAACCGCAACAGTAATGATGATGATCTGAACAGTGACAAAGAAGAGGATTGGTGTCTTGGTCTTGGAGTGGCATTATAATTCAAGGGTCATGGTCTTGGTGTTCTTCAATTAGAATCTCTATAAGAAGAATTATGTGTGGGTTTTCCTCTCCAAGAGGGAGAGGTTTTGGCCATGGCAAAATGCCAACACTTTGTGTTCTTGTCTCTTTATTTTTGGTAGCTATTTGATGAACTAAAGAAGACACACTAAAGAACATGCTAATAAGCAAAATGTTAAATACCTCTCAAAAAGTTATCATGTAAGAAGAATCTCATTAATTCGCACTACCTGTGTCACTGCATCTAGCTCTGCAACTGTCTCTTGGGTACTGATTGCAACTAGATTTGCAACTGTCTAATGACAAATTGTGTGTGCTAACACTAAACCTGCTACTATGATACTGTGGGCTCCTGTAGCAAAGGTGATGGTCCCGCTAGAACAATTCGAAACTGATCTCCTTGTTGCAACTGTGTTGGACCCTGCCCATTCAGGACGTTGGAGTTTCATGCTCCTCCTGGATCTAGTGCCTCACTATCTCCTTTCAAGCCTAGTCCCTGGCTGGGACCCTTCCTTTCTTTGCAACTCGCACTTCCTCCGGCACTTATTTCCGGCAATTGGATGTCGAATTGTTGCCCATATTTGCATTCTGGCTAACTCGTACGACCTCCTCTGGCAATTTCGTACGATCATCCCTGCAGAGATGCAAAATCTGGAAACTCAAAACTGGAGAAAATAAACCCGAAAATCTCCCTCTTTTTCGTTGCTCGGTTACAACTCTGCTACCTGCACTCCCTTCTAGAATGCACAACTTTGCTAGCTATTATTGCCAATATACCTAGAAAAATCAAACTTCTAGGACTCGAAGTTCCCTGAGAGAAATTTTCCCTCTTCAGTTTGTGCTTTTCTCTTCCACTCGACGCTGATTCTACTGCAACAAAACCCTCTGCGTCCAACCAAGGAATCTGCTCAGCGAAAATCTGAGTTGTTGTTGCTCCCTCTGACTGCTAGTATCACTAATCCGGGCAAATCAACTTTTCTATAACCCTGCAACTGAAAATCGAATTCCTACCCCAACAATTTGGCTTGCCTGTATGACATTGCGCTGCCTCTAAGAATTTTGGCCTATTACTCCCTCTGAGCAATGAAATTATTTCCTTTGCTTCTTAGCTTCCCGAATGATCACTCACGCTCTGATACCATGTGAAAATTTCATCTATCACAACAGCAGAAAATTATTCTTCTAATTATTAATTTAATTTAACAATTTATTTGCCCACACAAACAACGAATAATTCTCTACTGCAATTTTCACAAATACACTGTGGAATAGAATAGCACTAGAAACTGAGAAAACCTATCACACATATAAATTTTACAATGTTATTTTTGGACAAATGTCCCCAGAAAAACCCAACTTAGGAAAACCGGTGCAGCAGATGAGGATTTTATTATTATGCAGCAGTGAGAAATTCTAAGTACAATAACCTGGTTGTCGAAACCTAGCTATCCTGCAGAGAAAATACTGGCAAAAATAACTAGAGAGAAATTACCCTCACTCCGAGCAATTCCAACATTGGACCACCTTTGAAAAGCAAGTCGTCCAACTGGGCCTGCATCAACCTAAAGCTGCCTGCTGCAATTTTTGCCCGAATCGTCTACTAATGAAGTCGTCCTACTTGTTGTTGGCTGGGAAAACTCTTCTCCTACACTCTGGGACTCCTTCTCGACCTCTAGAACCAAAGACCTCTTCCCTTCTCAGCAATTCGAATTGCCTTCTGAGGCTACTATGCTAGGACTGCGCAGGCTCTTGGAGAAACTTCGGCCTCTCTGCAAATGCACTCGCTAGATCTGGAAAACTTCCTCCAGCATCATTGTCTCTGCTTCAATCTCTAGCTCTCCGGCAACTACTCATGCTCTCTGGAAATTGATCTGCCAAGGAAATCAAACTGCAAAAGTGTGTTCTCCATCACCACTGTAAAACCCAACTTTTCTGATACCAAAATTTAATGACCTAACCAAAATTAAATCATTTAACAGCTGCCATTTAAGCAGGAATTAATCAATTTGATTCACAGATACCTACCTAGCTTCCGTGTTTGAAGTCCATCCTGAGTTGTAACACCAGCTTTGCGTCCGTTACCAAAATGACCAAAACCTCCCTGCCATAATGGGCACAATCTCGATACCCAACTCTAAAGTACTTCAAAATGGAAGCACTCTGGCCCCCATGCCCAAAACTCAAGAATAATTGAGCTAAAATTCCAGTTTTGAAATTCTGTCTGAAATTCCCACTATCCCTATAAATTTCCAAACTCCTTCCCCCTTCTTCGTCTCATTCCCTTCTCTTATAACGGTGAGGTTCCCCCCATCTGCCCATTTCCTCCCACTACCTCCTTATTGAATCCTCCCCCTCTCCATCCCTTGCCTGTCAGGAGGATAAAGGTCTTTATGATACCAGGCGGTGGTCCATCTGAAACAACGACAAGTTTCCAAATCTGATTTCTTCTTTTTTCTGAAATATGAGCGGATAATATTTGTCGCCTTCCAAATATCAAATGGTGTAGCAGGCAATCATTTATTCTACTTACTCGGATGTGAGTGAAATTCAAGAGCATTAATGGCGAGCCGACGGAATGACGGCGGTCGGCCCAGCCAGATGGTGGCCAGCGCACCATCCCAAGCTTAGTTAAGGCGTTCGCAAGCTCACTTGAGGCGAGCGCAGGTCCGCCTGCAGGAAGCTTTTAATGGCCGCTCAGGCCGAGATACGAATGTTGTTTGTATTAACATGGAACCCATCAATCCCTCAATCTGCCCTCCCTCCCTCAGCATTTGCCCGCTCCAAGCCGAAAACCCCTGCACTAGAACAGTTACAGGAAGTCGATGTTGGCTTCTGTGTTGTATTGACTTTGGTAATGGGTATCATTACTCCCATTCCAGGCACTACCCTTTGAACCCAGTCCAGGAGCCCTTTGTGCATTCTTTGCTTTCTTTCCAGGCTTCCAATTCTTCTGAACTTCTCTCCCGCCACATTGCTATGGTTCGTCACTGTATGAGGAGCCGCAGAGGAGGTAACCGAGGTGGTAGCGCTCGCTCACAGGCAACGCAAAGCTCTAAACCACCACCACCACCTGCCTCACTGCCTCCTCCTCAGGCCAATTCTCCCCCTCCCAGCTCGCTTCGCAGACACTATCCTCACACTCGCAATGGCAGGGGTCGTGTGCAGGCTTCAATGGCAGAGCACAAAGATTTTCGGCTTCACACTGCGACTTTCCCTCTGCAACCCAATCCGGCCTCCCACTCGACTCAATTCAGGTTCCAAAGCAACCTGAACCGTCCCATCATCACTGCTAATGTCACCATCGTTTTCTCAGAAGAAGAAGATCAGCACAATGCTCCTGTGCGCAACTCTGCAGAGCAACCTCAGGACAATCCCAGCATGGGTGTTAGTCGTGGTTCTGAGCAACTCCCTACGGAAGAAGGCAGGGGAGCTCAACGTGGCGGACAGCATGCGGAAGGTGATAACGCTAGCGACACTCAGCAACCAGGTGGCAGCTCACTCGGAGCCTCAATTTCGATGGCAATTGTCGGCAGCTTAAGCGGCACCCTTCAGGCGAGGGAGCCTCCAGGTGGCAAGACAGAAGGCGACGTGGTGAAGGAGGATGAGGTCTGGTATGGGAACACGTGCCCCATTGTCGAGGAGCCTCCTGACCAGGACGTCCCCATGTGATGCCACGTGGACACCCACACGCCAACTCAGGGTTTTGCTGCTGATGGGTTGGGTCCAGTCTCTTGTTGTTTTGATTTTTGTCTACATGATAGGCAATTCTATCTTGTTTTCAACTGCTTCAGATGGTGTTGTATCAAATCTTTATTCTGGTTTTGTCGACGTTTTCTTGGTCTTCTGCTTGGTTTTTTGTTATGTTAAACTGGTTTCCCCAAATATGGGGCGGTTAAGATACTCAGAAGGAACTCCACTATTCTCGGCTGAGGCTGCATCCTCATTGTAATTTTATTTTTGTTTCCTTTTAATAGAATTAGCCTTACAAAGAAAAAAAAAATATTCTACTTGGTTTGATATGATATATATTTTACTTTATTTTATTGTATAAGCTACAATGTCATTAGTTTTGTATATATTTTTATTTTTATTTTACATAATTATACTTTCATTTCATTTCGTATAATACATGATATATTTTCTTTTTGTATTTTATATGATTATATTTTTATTTCATTTTATATAAATTATATTTTCATTTTGATTTGTATAGTATATTGCATTAACCTTTTATTTTGTATAATCTCCTATAGTTACCTCTTATGGTGGCGGTACACACATAAATACCTTACTCAATAGACTCATTATATTTTGTGAATTTAGGTATTTATTAATTCATTTATCCTATACTTTGACATTCTTTGTAATTTAATATGTATACTAATGCAGTGCATGCAATGCATGCATATGTAGCTATCATATGGATGCCTTGTGTGTATGCTAATAATCACATTTTGTTTGTAACTATGTTGCACGAAACTTCTAGGAACTCGGCGTTTTGGGATGTACCTGTACCCAAAACACCGAAACTCAGCCGAAACTCAACAAAAACTCAACCATCATGTAATCATCTATGAGAGTTAATATAGACTTGGTTTTCCTTCTAAATTGTCATCTATGAGTCTTAATCCCTTTTTTCCTGCAAGATATTGTGTTATTCACTTATTTATAAATTTATTTTTATATATGTAAACATATATGATGTTTCAAACGACGTTTCAACCGACATTTCCATTTTTGGGAGGTGACATTTCTAAACGTACCCATTTCGTAAACTCTGAAACGTTTCGGCGCTTCATGCAACTTAGGTTTGTAATTGTAGATAGTTCGTTACAACCACATTGATCCCTTCTTATATCTTCATGTTGGGACTCAAATCATTTCTGGATCAATCCGTGTGAGTTTCTAGACTATTCTCACCTTGACTTAATTAATTATAATTAATTAATAGGCTTTCCTAAGTTTAGACTTGGGCAACATTAAAATATTGGTTAATATCTAATTAAGTCATCTCTAGGTGGAATTTACAGAAACGATTTTTGGGTTTTAGAGATCTCATGTATTCTAGCCTCGCCGCCAAATTTCATGGCTAGAACACATCTGATGCTACATAAACTAACACAATCTTCCATATATTTACAGTCAATTCCACATCAAAGTCTTATTACCTTTGGGCTGAGTTCATTCCTATTACAGTGTAGGCCAAAAGTTAATAAGAAGAAGTGTTGTAGCAGCTTGTCAATTGAGAGACAGAATCCATTCTCCAAGAGGCCGAATTGTTTCCTATGTATCCAAAGAGAATTATCAAATCCTCAAGTTTGTCCTTCATATCAGTATGCAATATGTTCCAAGTGTTATCCTTCAATGGCATTGTAAACTTTGAATTTTTCTCTTAATTAAAGATCAGACTTTGCCTCAAATATTGATTGAAGTTCTCTTTCAAGTTGTTCTCAAATTGTTTGACAAAAGTCTTGTGTTGTCTATTGAAAGTAAATTTCCAGAGTTTGCACACTAACTATTCGTAGAAAAGTGCCAAAGAAATTTTCAAATATTTTTGGAAACATTTGCTTGAAGTTGTTTTTGATAACACAGTGAATCACTTGAAAATTTAATTGGGAATATTACAATCTGGTCCACTATGATGCATCCATGGTCATTCTCGCTAATGATTCGTGGTTTTCACTTGATCCTGAGATGGTTTTGTTAGGTGGTTCTTCACACAACAGAAGAGGCCTTTGAGGACATATTACATCACTCCATTGCACAGCGCGCCTAGGTTGTTTAGCACCTTCCAAAGAGCAGTGATGACCTTGCAGATGCAATGTTGCCCCTCCAATGCAGAGTGTTGGGCACTTCGATAATTACACAAGATGATTGATACTCCAAAGCACCCTAGATCTTGAAACACTAAGTGGACCCAAGATGCCCCCAGGCTAGCCTTGACACTATTTGATGGGTGTTGTTTGTTCCAAAGTCTAGACGATAAGGGCCATCCCCAGGATGACAAGGAAGGACTTGTACTCATTCTTGGAGCCCCAACAATGGAGAGATAAAATGCCACATCACCCATCTAGCCCTTGAGAAGGTGACATAGGGAAGCAAAAGCATGATTTTTGGACATAGAGACACTTTTATGCACTTCTTGAGGCTTCCCTTAGGATTTGGAGTTCACTATGATGATGGAGCATCTCCTTAGCCTATTCCACACCTTCTTGTGGCATTTATTGCTCAAAAAGGAGATGAAACCATGCTTCTAGAGGAAATCAACCCACACATGTGGGAATTTATTGCATTATCTCAATGTTTTGAGCTGAGATTGGCTTGTAACCTTGTCTTGTCAAACACTCGAAGTCAAACTTGTTTTAGGGCATGCAGGCTTAATTATTTGTAAAACTGAAGTGATAGACCTCATAGGATTAGGCACTAGCCATGATTGTGTTGATCAAAAACCATTAAAACTTAAATATTGTTCTCATCTTGCCTCTCCTGGGCCTTTTAAGGCAAGCCACTAGGGTTTTTCTAGGGTCGATTTTCGATAGAGTTGAGCATGACTGGATGCTTGTGGATGAAATTCCAAGGTTTGCCTCCATTAACTCTTTAAACACAAAATCTAGCATCTATTATGGTAAAACCTCCCTAGTTAGGGCTAACATCCTCCTTTCTTGGCTCCTTGGTGCCATTGAAACCTTAATCCTTAGCCAAGCTTCAACTTGAACATGCAAAGGGAGCAAGTTCGGGGGTAAGAAGAGCAGTGATGGTGGAGAGTTGAGCTACAAGGGAGAGAAGAAGAAAAAGGATCTCAGCAAGATCAAGTGCTTTTCGTGCCACCAATTTGGGCATTATGCTACTAAATGCCCTAACAGGAAGAAAGGGTCTAAGAAGGACCAAGTAGCAACCTCTACAGAGATAAACGAGTTCTCTTCTCATTTTGAGGAGGAGTTTTCACTCATTGCTTGCATGGCAAGCTCAGTGGCCACAAATTTATGGTATGTAGATAGCGAGGCATCCTGTCATATGATGGGAAATAAGAAGTATTTCAACAAACTGTCAGAAAGAGACATGTAATTCGACATTGAGATGGTAGATGATGGAAAGTATTGGGTCGAGGGTACCAATACAGTTCAATTTAAGAGGGAGTCTGGAAACCCTCTATTTCTATGAAATGTCCTTTACGTACCTAGGCTCAAGAAGAACCTCATTTCAGCTTCAACGCTAGAGCATAAGGGATACGAGCTAACCTTCAGACATGGTAGGGTTTTAATAAAACCCTCAGACGGATAAGAGATCCGAGGTGACCTTTAGACAATGTAGGATTTTATGAAACCCTCAAACTCCAAGGAGGCTAAGCAAATCGAGGTTAGGCATAGGAGCCCATATGGAGTATAGTTTGACATAGCTGCAACATTGACCAACAGAGGGGGTCATGACTCAAACAACGAGCTTGGGGAATTGCGGCATAGGTGCATGGGGCATCTACACCATAGTGCGATAAAGATTCTTAAGGAGATAGTGATAGAGCTACCACAGTGCAGTGTGCATCAACATGAGGTGTGCAAGGGCCGCACGCTTGGCAAGTATGCTAAAACCTCTTTTCCTAGCAGAGATAACAAGTCCAAGGGTAACGTGGACCTTGTTCATTCAGATGCTTGTGGCCCTTTCTTTACAATATCCCTTAGTGGGTACAAGTATTACATCACCTTCATAAATGATCACTCGAGGAAGACCTGGATATTTTTCATGGAAAATAAGGATGAGGCCTTATCAAAGTTTCTAGAGTACAAGGCCTTGGTTGAGAACATGACTGGCAAGAAAATCAAGGTGTTGAGGTCTGATAAATGTGGTGAGTACATGTTAAACGCATTCAAACAGTTGTGTGCCAAGGAGGGCATTAGGAGGGAGTTGACTACACCATATAACCCTCAACAGAATAGGGTGGTAGAGTGCACGAATAGGGCCATAGTTGGAGCGGCCAAAGACATGTTGCATAACCAGGGGCTGCCTAGGTTTCTTTGGGTTGAGGCATGCAATACAGCAATTTTCTTGCAAAACTGAAGCCCAAACAAAGTGTTGGGGCGAGTTACACCAAAGGAGGCTTTTACGAGGAAGAAACAGAATGTATCACATTTACCGATATTTGGTAGCCTAGTGTACTGCCATGTACCAACAGAGAAAAGGAAGTTGGATCCCACAAAAAAGAAGGGCATCTTCGTGGGCTACAGTGAGACATCCAAGGCGTACAGGGTGTATATACCAGCACTCAAGAAAAAACAGTCATCGGGAGAGATGTGAAGTTTGAGAAGGAAAGGGCTTTGGAAAATTCCTTTGCAAGGGGAGTAGTAGCCTCCCAAGTAGGGGTCTTAGCTAGCACCTCAGACTATAGTTCAGCATGTTGATGGGCAAACCGAGTAGCATAAGGGCAAGAGGGGCACGCAGTTGGAGGAGAGACTAAAGCCCACTCAAGTAGTAACTCCCAGCACAGGGAGAAGAAGAGTGATATGGGAAGATCAACTAATGTAAAGTTTTGTAGATGTTCTATGCTAAGAGCAATTTCACTTTTCTCACAGCAATCATACAAGTAGTTAAGCAAAATGCAGATAGAACATATAAGCAGATCTTACAGAAGACAAATCAGAAACAGGAAAAATGTGTGTGTTCGTTTCGGCGGTCAACAGGGTGCTTCAACCAGCAAAGTCTCCTTTGGTCAGCCAGCCCAGCATGTGTCACAACAACCCTCCAACCAGTAGATGAGTCAACCCAAGTCAATTCTACAAAAGTCAACGATGTCCTGAAAAGTCAACGCAGGGGCAGCAAGCTAAAAGTCAACGCAGCAGCAAAACGGTCAACCCTTTGACCTCGATTTTTGTGCCAGGTAGTACGGCCTTCAAAAATCGAACCTTCCACAAGTTTTCAGCTTGATTGGACCAAGCGTTGACCAAAGTCAACGCTGGTCAAACTTCTGCGAAACCCTAGCAGCAGAAAATCGTACTACAGCTCAGCCGTACGGTCTGTCCTCTTCGTCCTTCCCACGTGTGGCTGAAATTCGTCCTCCAGGTAGCTCGTACTCTTTAGGATGAGAGAGGAAGATGTGAGTTGTGTTGTGATGAAATTCTCTCCAACTTTTCCTGTATTTATATCCATCAATGAGGGTGTGTGACACATCTATTGGGCATGTGAGCCTACATTACAAAACTGGCCGACCTTGCACATATAATTTATTAAGAATAATAAATTCAAAATATAAGTTCTGCTCATCGGATTAAGACTATTTTTATATGGATTTTACACCTCTCAGAAAGAGGAATCCAACAAAAATATTAGCCTCTTAATCTGAGCATCAGAACATGGGGTTTGGACCTAGTTGTCCAAATTTAACAAAAAGCCTCTCATTGCTCAGTCTCCTATAAGCCCAGTACCGAAAAGATAGTGCCAACTCTTGCTGATTCCGTTTTTGCAGCACATTTAAAGGCTGAAGTCAGCCAACTGACTTTTCTCAAGCAAATGCTGAATGGTTGCGACATTAAGGAGAAAATACAGAAATAGTTAGTTTTAGATTTAATTTTAGAAGTAGTTTTATTTTATTTTTCCTAGAAAAAGGACGGTCATTTAAACCATATCCTAAATTTTTGTAAATAAGTTATTTTTAGACGTAGTTAGTAGTATTTAAACCCTTCTCATGCATTTAGAGAAGGTTCCAGAAATTTATCAAAAACTTGTCCCCAGAACATGCACTTTTGCACCCTCTGAGGAGGTTTTGATGAATGAATGGAACAAGATTTATTTAATTTTGTATCTGATATCTGCTACTGATGTTGCACTTTTGTACTCTTAGTTGATGTTGGATTGAGAAGAGATAAATCGTTATCGCTTGAAGCTCATGAGTAGAACTAGTTATAAATGGTACTTCTATCTCTTAATTGTTTCTATCTCCTGTGTTAGAGTGATATTTAAGCTTAGTTGTTTATATGTTAATGCTTGAATGCCTGAGTTATCATTTGGCACTTTTGTACAGTGATAGCTATTTATTTATGTTTGATATATGAACATCTTATTATGCGATATGTTTTTCACAACTGTTTCGTTTAACTTTTTATGCGAAGTAGTTCATTTATATCGAATTCTTTTCTTATAACAGTTGAATGATCTTTATTACCAATTGTTATTTGAAATCATTTTAAATTGCATAACAGAAGAATCATACCCCGGGTTAGTATAGATTTAGATGTTGTTTTTTTTAGAATACAATTACATGTCATTAGATTAGAATTAGAAGTAGATCATCGCAATTAGAATCTTTTAAAGCCAGGAACATCAATCAATCTTACGCACACACAAGTTGGGAAACTGGTCCCATTATCCCCAGTTGGACCCACTATACCAAATGGTAAAGGCGCTGCCAACCAAGGTCCGAACCGGGTGGGTATCCCCCTTGTTGTAGACCCGATTTTTGGGGCTTCAACAGGATTTAATCTCAGCCGTTGATTCGTCAACAGGAAAAGTATTGTGAAAATTTCTAAACTGAAATTTTATCACTGCAACAACTGATTTATTTTTCCTACTTATTATTCTCAATAAGTTATTTACGAAATTCCTTCAGCAAATACTAAAATAAATTCTACTGCAGTTATCACACAATTACCTAGAGAAAAATACATGCATAAGAATCAATCACATCGACACAGTTTTTTTTGGCAATTGTCCCAGAAAAAACCCAATGTGGGAAAATCGGTGCAGCAGATGAGGGCTTTATTAATCTTTAGCAGCAATTGCTTTTACAAGGAATGATTTTACAGAGAAACTGAAAGAAAACACCTGAGACTTTCCCTTTGAGACCATCTGACACTTTGGAGACCCTACTCCCACTTCTGCGTCACTCTGATTGACCCAGCGTGGCTCTGAGTGGCTCTGTGTCCCTCTTTGTTAGCTTGCATAGGCTCTGCGTCTCTCCTCTAGATTGCGTCTCTCTTTTTGTGCTATCTTCCACTACCCCTGCGTCACCTCCTCCTTGATCACTCCCTGTTGTTGAAGCCCTCCTCTTCCTCCACCTTGCAACTCCCTCTGAAATCGATATCCTCTTCCTTGAGAATTGAATTTCCTTGAGATACTGAGTATCTCTCGATGTATCTCCAAATGACCCTCAAGTCTTCTCTTATACTTTTCCTGTTGATGAATCAACAACCAAGATTAAGTCCCTAATCAACGGCTAAGATTAAAATAGACTTGATACTCGTCTCTTAGAAGCTTCTCATCCTTACCTTATTAATACCCATTAATATTTTTATTTTCCTAAGTTTAGACTTAGGAACCCATGAAAAAATATTAATTATTTTAATAACTCCTCATCTAGATGGAATTTCTCAAAACGAATTCTGGGTCTTGGAGATCTCATGTGCCTTAGCCTCTCCTCCAAATTTCAAGGCTAGAGCACATCCGATGCTACGGATTTTTGTTTCCTACCGTACCAAGAGGTCATTCTTGATCCAATGTTAAAGCAGTACCTAGTTGTACTTTTCTGATCTACTGAACTTCCAGCCCAGTATGCGTCAGTGAACCCACTTGGCCTGATGTCATTGCCTTTGGTGTACAATAGTCCATGCTCGATTGTTCCTTGTATGTACCTGAGAACATGTTTCATTGCTGCCCAGTGCGCCCTCTTAGGTTCTACCATGGACTGACTAAGGGTGTTGACATCGTAACAAATGTTTGGCCTAGTATTGACCAGATACATCAAGGACCCTATAAGCTGCCTGTACAAGATGGGATCAACATCTTTATCTTCTAATGCATCAACCTTCTTCCAGTTGGTGATCATTGGAGTAGCCATAGGTCTACAGTCTTGCATCCTGAATCTCTTCAAGATTTTTGTAGCATATCTCCCTTGTCCGAGGAAGATCTCACCCTTCTGCTACCAAACTTCCAACCCCAGAAAATAATGCATTGATCCCAAATCCTTCATGTTGAATTTTGTGGCTAGGTTCTTCTTGCAGTGTTTGATGAGCCTGGATGATCTTGTCAAGAAGAGATCATCCACATATAACACTAGGATTAGAGGCTCATTCTCTACAACCAGATAGTAGAGATTAGGGTCTGCATCACTCTTGACGAACCCCATCTTCTACAAGTAGCCATCAATTCGACATACCCTGCCCTAGGTGCCTGTTTCAACCCATACAAGGCTTTCTTTAATCTGCATACATGAGATTTCTTCTCATGTGTCTCAAAACCTTCTCGTTGTTCGATGTATACTTCCTCTTCTATTACCCCGTTCAAGAATGTCGTCTTGACATCCATCTGATGAATCTCCTACCCCATCTACTCTGCAAGAGATATCATGGTCCTAATAGAAGTATACCTGGCTATTGGGGCAAAGATTTCTCCGTAGTCTATTCCTTCCTTCTGAGCATACCCCTTAGCCACGAACCTGGCTTTGTATTTCTCCACACTACCGTCTGCAGCATATTTGACCTTATAGATCCATCTCGAACCTACCACTGATATGTCTTGAGGCCTAAGTACGACTTCCCAGACATCATTGACCATTATAGAGTTCTATTCCTCCACCATAGCAATCACCCATACTTCCTGTTGAATGACCTCCTGAAAACTAGAAGGTTCCCCAACCTGAGCTACTAAGGCTCGGTATCTGTCTGGATGTTTTCACTCCCTTTTACTATTCCTAGGTGCACCAATGAAGTCTTCTGCATCTTGTAGAATCTGTCGGAGTTCCCGACTTGTTCTTCCACTGGTAGTAGGTACATCTATCAACTCCTCTTCTTCCTGAGATTCCTCCTATTGCAAAGCCTTGTCTTCAAGAGGATTTTTGATACCAGTTTCCGCTGGTTGAAGTGGTCTGACCAACGGCTCGTCTTTCCACTGCTCCTCGAAAGGCATTTCTCGGGATTTTCTGAAAGCTCTATACTCCATTAACTTTACATCCCGCCAAACTACTACCTTCCTACTCCCTAGAAGATAGACTCTACATGTCGTAGCATTCTCGCTATATTCCACAAGATATCCTTTCTCAGCAGTTTGACCTAATTTCTCTCTTCTCTTCGGGCATACGACAATAAGCTAAACTCCCAAATATCCTGAAATCACTGACTTCAGGTGTCTTCCCAGTGAAGACCTTCTCCGGAGTGATTTTGCCCAATGCCCAGTGAGGAGTCCTGTTCTGGACATACACTGTTGTGCTGCATGCTTCTACCCATAGGCATTTAGGCATATCCTGATCATACAGCATTGCCCTAATTGCTTCCACAATAATCCAGTTTTTCCTTTTTGCTACTCCATTCTGCTCCGGATTGTAGGGAGTTGTCCACTCTCTTCTGATGCCTTCCTTAGCGCAAAAATTAGTGAAGTCCTTATCAACATACTCTCCACCATTGTTCAAGTGCAACACTTTTATCTTCTTTCCTGTCAAATTCTCCACTAGAGCCTTGAACTCTTTGAATCGACTAAAAACCTCACTCTTGGTTTTCAGAAAGTAGATCCAAGTCTTCTTGGAATAGTCATCGATGAAGGTGACAAAGTATTCGGCACCACTAAGAGATTTTGTGGACATCGATCCGCAGATGTCTGAGTGTATCAATCCTAGCACACTCTTCGCCCTATTATTACTTCTGGAAAACGTAGCTTTGGCATAATTGCCCAGAGCGCACCCTCTGCACACATCATCCCGTTCAATACTTAGTTCTGGAACTCCTGATTTTGTTTTCTTGAGAATTCTCATAGCCCCATGGTGTCAGTGTCCCATCCTCCTGTGCCATAGCTTATTCAAGTCTTTGTCTCCATTACTGCCTATCAATGCCATTGGTGAATCTAGTTGTAACATGTACAACCTGTTTCTTCTTATTCCAATCTGAGCCTTATTTTTCCAACTTGGGTGTTTGACATATACTTTCTCCTTAATGAAGAAAATGTTATAGCCCTTGTTTTGAAGTTGAGATACGGAAAGTAAGTTCATCCCCAATACCGACACATGCAACACATTGGTTCCCCGAAATCGCTCTCCTACTTCGGTTTGAAAAACTATGGTACCTCTTCCTACTGGAGTACAATTTGCCTTATTCCCCATGGTGATCTGAAAATTCATTCTTTCTTCCTGATAATCTGAACAACATTCTCGGATTCCTGTCATATGCCAGGAAGCTCCACTGTCTATATACCGAACCTTCCGAGGAGGCAGAGCTTGCAAGAATATTCATCCCTTGTGCATTCTTCTGGAAATCTGCGCGAGTCCCCTTGAGTGGATGCCTCTACACAATGCTCTTGACCCATAATCGATTTTTTGTTCCTGTTGTCAGATCTCTCCTCTGATACCATGTGAAAATTTCTAAACTGAAATTCTATCACTACAGGGACTCTTTTATTTCACCTACTTATTATTCTCAATAAGTTATTTACGAAATTCCTTCAACAAATATTAAAATAAATTGTACTGCAGTTATCACACAATTACCCAGAGAAAAATACATGCACAAGAATCAATCACATCGACACAGTTATTTTTGGACAATTGTCCCCGGAAAAACCCAATGCGGGAAAACTGGTGCAGCAGATGAGGGCTTTATTAATCTTCAGCAGCAATTGCTTTTACAAGGAATGATTTGACAGTGAAACTGAAAGAAAACACCTAAGACTTTCCCTCTGAGACCATTTGACACTTTAGAGACCATGCTCCCACTTCTGCGTCACTCTGATTGAACTCGTGTGGCTCTGCGTCCCTCTGCGACAGACTGCACCTCTCCTCTGGACTGTGTCTCTCTTTTTGCGTTGTCTTCCACTACCCCTGCATCACCTCCTCCTTGATCACTGCCTGTTGCTGAAGCCCTCCTCTTCCTCCACCCTGCAACTCCCTCTGAAATCTATCTCCTCTTCCTTGAGAATTGAATTTCCTTGAGACACTGAGTATCTATTGGTGTATCTCCAAATGACCCTTAAGTCTTCTCTTATACTTTATGGTTGATGAATCAACAGTCGAGATTAAGTTCCTAATCAACGGCTAAGATTAAAACAGAATTGATCCTCGTCTCTTAGAAGTTTCTCAACCTTATCTTTATTAATACCCATTAATATTTGTCTTTTCCCAAGTTTAGACTTAGGAACCCATTAAAAAATATTAATTATTTTAATAACTCCTCATCCGGATGGAATTTCTCAAAACGATTTCTTAGTCTTGGAGATCTCATGTGCCTTAGCCTCTCCTCCAAATTTCAAGGCTAGAGCACATCTGATGCTACCAAAAATCAAAAAATGTAAGAGGAGGCTTGAGGGTCAGTTGGAGATACACTAAGTAATCAAAGAATTCGATTTCTGGGGCGAGGTTTGCTGAGAAAATCAAGTTAGTGATCAGAGTTGCAGTGAGGGGTAGTTCAGCAAGGGATTTTCATCTGAGGCTGAAGAATACATAGCAGAGAGGCAACACAGTGTCGGGAGAGACAGCATAGGCCCTAGAAGAGCTAATAGAGAGGTCATTAAGCTGATGCAGAGGACGTAGAGGGCTGACACAGTGAGACGTAGAAGCCGCAGTGGCTGACGCTAGGCCTCAGAGGCAGCACTGGGGAGATTCTTTGATGCAAACTGGGAGCAGATCAGCAAATTCTAAGCCGAGAGAGGGTGACGTAGCTCCTGGAGGAGTGTCACAATTCCAAAGTAGTGCTTGGAGCAGCTTTCATTGTCCCAAGATGGGGAACAGCTGGAGTCGCTGTGGGGTTTGATCATCTGTTTGGTGATTTGCCAAAATATCTATCTCCGAATAGAGGTACTACTGCCAAGGATATTCTCTGTTGGGTGAGCCATTTCTGGCACCCTAGTTGTATTCACGAAATCTACTTAATAATACAAACCCTCTATATGCTGCATTGGTTTTACTGAATTGCGTTTTTCTGGGGATGATTGTCCAAAAATAATGGTGTCCCTTGTGTTATTGTCTCTGTTTATTTCAGTGCATGATCTGTATATTTGTGAAGGCTTCAATAGTGTTTACTTCGATGTTTATGCAGTTAAATAACTTGTTAATGTAAAGAACAAGTAGGAGATTGTAAACCAGTAATTGCAGTAGGGGTTTCTGATTTGTTAGATTCAAGAATTTTCACATGGTAATGGAGCGATTGCAGATCATAGGTGACTAAAGACACCAGCCGAGAAATCTGAGAGTTTGCAGCAGAGAAGCAGTTGTCCCAAGAGACAACGTTGTTCGAGAGCTAAAGAGGCAGGAGGAGTAGTGACACAGAGGCTCACGTAGTGCCTGCGTCAACATTCTAAGGCGGGAGAGGAAGACACAATAACTAGGAGGAGTCCACGCAGTAGCTGCGTCAGCCATCAGGGCCAGCGCAAAGGCAGAGCAGGGCAGATTAGGCTCACACAGAGCCATGTCATCTTTCTAAGCCAGGAAGGATTGACGCAGTTGGCTGAGAGGACCAGATTCAGCCCACGCAGAGATTGCATAGAGCCTGAAGGGCTCAGATTCTTCGAGTTGCCAAGGCTAAGGGAGTTGTGTAGATTTTGATTTGAGGAGCTGGTGGGACGTTGTTTCTGTCGATGCAGAACAGTGTCTAAGGAGATTGAACCAAGGTATAGGAAAGCACTACCTCAACAGATTTCTAGCCAAGAAATCTAGATCGGGTTGCAGCAGCATTGGAGGATTGGAGAGTGATTTGATGGTTGGCTGGAGGATTTCCGAGAGGGAAATTAGGACTCAAAGGGAGTCTAGAGAAGAGGAGCAGAGATGGTAGTGAATGGATTGAGGGATCAGGACAGATTGGAAGGGGCTTCCAATTTTGTCATCTGGAAGGCCAGGATCCTGGCAATCCTGGATAAACATTGCATCAAGGACTATGCCTTAAGAGTAGTAGTTGTCTCTACTGACGCTGATGCAGCCAAGAAGTATGAGGAGGCCCAGGCAATGGCAAAATGCATGATCCTAGACAAGGTCAAGGATCATGTAATATCACCTACTGTTGATAAAAACACAGCGAGGGAGATGTGGCAGACGCTGGCCACCTTATACTAGGGCTCTTCCATGCAGTGGAAGATGTTATTGGAGAATCAGCTGAGGCAATATCAGATGCAAAAAGGAGAGGAGATAGATCCATTCCTTCTCAGGTTGCAAGGGATTCGCAACCAGCTTACTTCCGTGGGGTCTACACCGGATCCAGAGTTCATGGTCAGGACTACCCTGAATGCAGCCACCGAGGACTGGGAGACGTTTGTCCAAAGTATTTTGGGCAGAGTGACTCTCCCCAATTGGGAGGAGATATGAGCAGCTCTTCGACAGGAAGAGCTCAGGAAATTGACCAAGGCAAGGAGTAGCGATAAGAGAGTTTGAATCAAGGAGGAGGAGGAGGAGGATGTAGCTCTCACATCAGCGGGACAATAGGGGCTACAAAAGAGGAAGAAGAAAGACATCTCCAAGGTCAAGTGCTTCAATTGTGGGGAGTTGGGAAATTATGCCTCTCAATGCCCCGGGAAGAAAGGCAAGGGAGAAGCTTCTGACTCAAAGGCTGCTCCAGCAAAGCCGAAGAAGGATGTCGAGACTGATGATGATTGTGCCATGAGTGCTCATGCGCCTCTAAAGAAGAGGTGGGGAGACATGGAGTTATAGTCGAAAGGACTACAAAAATGGGGCAGGATCATTGAGGTGCTCAAACTCTTGGATCACATATGGTGAAGCGAACAAAGTTCCTTCTACAGATTAATTATGCTAGAAGACTTGGAATATAAAGATCTCCATTGAGATACACAAATATATATTAAATGTATGAATAAGAATGAGAAATTAATTACAATGAGAACGAGAGGCTTGCTTATATATCAAGCAAGTGTCTCTTCATGGAGAGTCATGTCTTGTTTAGACATGCCTCTTCAACCTAACTACTAATCATTATTACAATTATCCTCGTTACTTATATTTATATTATTTATATATTTTATTCGTAACATTGCCTTCCTCCTCAAAAAGCTTTGTCCTCAAAGCTTGTCGATAAAAAAGGCTTGATCTCTTTTTTGGCTTCGAATGTCTTTCTATTTCGGAATAGTCATCTTTGTCGATACAAGCTAATATGATCTTCTAAGTGACAAATAAAATTGTCGCACTGAGAAGGGATCAGACCATCCTAGATTAATCTTCTGTGTAGTATTTTGATTACTGGAATTTTGTAACGACTTGTCAGCATAAGACGAGATTGATTTTACGTCATTGTTCTCTGAAACATCAATTTGTTGTTTTTGGTCTGAAAGATCCCGATACGTAGCTTGGTTGAGTTGTCTACTCATGATTCGAATGTCGATATGGAACTTTACTTTCCCTTATTAGGTGTGTGGAAAATTTTTGATTTACTTCAAGGGAAGATCCCGATACGTAGCTTGGTTGAGTTGTCTACTCATGATTCGAATGTCGATATGGAACTTTACTTTCCCTTATTAGGTGTGTGGAAAATTTTTGATTTACTTCAAGGGATGATGTTGTTGAGTTCGTTACCAAACTTTCACTTGGGGTGTTTATCATCTGAACTGCAACATCCAAGCTCGTCTTTTCTTCAACTTGCTTGTCTTCTTCATGAGTTGTGACATTCACTGGATCGGTATTTGTTGTTTTGTGTTCAACTTGAATTCTTACATTTGATGCTTCCTTCTTGATAAGTTGGTGTACCTTGTTTTCTGATGACTTCTTATCCTTCTTAAGTTTCTTAATTTGCGTTACTAATTTTTCACTATGGTTTTTAAGTTGAGAAACTTCTTTATTTTTGTCAACAGTGATTTTGTCAATTTCATTTTGCATATTTTGTAATACTTTTTTACCTTTTTGAGAAATTACTTTTGAAATATCTGATATATCTTCTAGCGTTACTAAATTTGGTTTCAGCGTAACATCTTGGAGTGTTATTTTCTTCTTCTTGTAAGAAAATGTTAGAAACTTTTTCTTCGTATTTAAGATGACAGATCCTACCGTTTCCATCCAGGGTGATCCCAAAATAATGTCACCTTGATTGTT
>APFE030644985.1:0-12481 GCA_000404065.3 Pinus taeda | reverse complement strand
GAACCACTCGAGACGGTATTCTGGAGGGATTTCGGCTTTAATGAGCCTCTTTCTCCGTCTCCATTCCTGAATGTGATCAGAAATGTGAGTTGCCCTATCCTGACGAAAAGTGGCCATTAGTTCGGTTCCGGCATCATACCGGATGGGCAACTGAAAATGGTTCAAGAAAATATTGGCTAAGTCGGCGGATGATGTAAAGCTGCCCCCAGGTAACTCTATATACCACTTGGCCGCGTTACCAGTCAAGGTGCATTGAAATAATCTCAACCTAACCGAGTCGTTGATCATGGAGTTCGATGAGCACCACAAGTGGAACGTGGTTACGTAGTCGCCCAGATCTTCACCACTCTTCCCTTCAAATTTTGGAATATCGAAAGGAAGTTTAGTTGGGACCGGAGGCCAGGCCAGATTATACTTGATTGGGTCATTAGTTAACTTAGTGAGGTCTGGCAAGTTCAACGTTGCCAGAAACGGAAGTCTAGGAGGAGCTTGGGGATTCCACCCGTACTGGGCGGCACTCTCGAAGCTCTGAAAAGATTGGTCTGGATTTTGAAAGGCACCAGGCTACCCGAAGTAACCAGTAGAACCCACTGAGCCGAAAGGCAAGCCTTGTGACCCAGCAAAACTCGGAGTTTGAACAACTCCAGCCGTATAACCACCATACCCAACAAAGTTTCCTCCTAAAGGATTGTAAGGAGCTGATAACCCCTGATATGGATTCCAAGCCGAAGCTAGGGGAGGAATACTTTGGAATGAACTAACCGTGGTATACGGCATATTCCCATATTGGCCGAAAAATGGATTCCCAGTTCCGGCACTACTAATCCTAGGGTTATTCCAAGCTTGGAAAGGATTGTTGCTTTGTCCTACTGAAGAAAAAGGCATAGATCCTATTGTAGGGTTGGAATGTGGTATATGACCACTTCCGAATGGAAAACCTTGGAACGAAGCCGATCCACTCATCATGGACGTGGTGGCCGCGAACGTAGCTGAAGGAATGCCCTATGAATGGGCGCCAAATGGGAAGTATCCAAAACCAAAAGCATTGGTTTGGGAATTTCCACTCGTGGATGGAATGGATGTAGACCCAACAAAAGAAGTGCTAGCAAAAGATCCGAATAAAGAGATGGAGGGGATGGAAATAGTCCCACCCCCTTGTACAGATATGGGAGTCTGTACAGTCGTAGCACTTGTAGAAGCCATGCTTCTAGTAGTGGTCATTGAAGGTAAGCACATAGTGTAACCTGGACTTGATGGTCTATGCGTCGGAGTCCCAACGTATTGCAATACGTGTGGATGATTGGATGGTAGAGGAGAATTCGGAGCCACTAATGACTTTGAAAGTTCTTCTACCTCAATATTATCCTCCGCCTGTAAGCGAACTTGAGAAAGAACTGGAGTGTTCCTCTCTTGTTCCACGAAAGTACCAGGCCTTGCTTCAATACTAATGCCCCTGAGGGGAGGATCAATCCCCGATGCGTCAATTGTCGTGGGACAAAACCCACCGGTATTATTACCTCTGTGCTTTCTCGGAGAAGGCTCTAAACTCGGTGGTGAAATACCACGAAGTCTTCGAGACCGTCTAGGAGATCGATCAACCACTTTGAATTCTTTGTTTAAAATCTAGCTAAAGACTCAAAAAATTTAAAGCCAGGCCAACTAAGAGCACAGAGCACCCACTATAAAGTCCCTAAAGATACAGCCAGTCAAACAACTTCCAAGTATTTCCACTCCGGGTGATTAGGACCGGACACCAAAATATGAGAAAGTGGAAAATAAGGGGCCTTTCGAAGATAGTCTGGGATGATGAGGGCCCAGACCTATCAGTGAAGGTATCAGAGGAAGTTACGCTGACCTCCTAACAACAGTCTGCACCGGCGCAAGCCCCCAAGATTCGCAAGGGTGCCCTCCAATAGTGCTGTTGAGAGTGATACAACGTCGACCTCAGGTGCCATGGGATTCCCCTCTGCAGCCACCTATGTAGTTCGCTAGGAGTGGCAACTATGGATACCAACTTGTCGCAGAAGCTAGGAGGAACAGTCATGAGGTAAGTTCAGACAAGTAGGAGATCAGGTATCTCTCATTCCTGTCTTCACAGACCCTCGTGCTTAACTCCCAGATCCGGAGCTTTCCTGGTCTTCCTAACACTATTGGATTTTCTCTCGTTAATCAGACTCCTATGTTTGACGTTTAATATGGCCTTTGAGAGTTAACTCTCCACTCACCTAATCCAAGGCCCTAAAAATCCTAAAATTTGTTGGTGTATTTAACTTAAAATAAAAAGTTCTAGTGAATTTTAGTTAGCGCGTGATTTTAAGGGCTGTTCTTTAAGTCAAGGGATGATGGAAGTGAAACTAGTGGTGTTTTTTCGATGCAAAAGAAATTAATAAAACCTAACTATACGCATGTGCACTTTGTCATTGTTTTTCGATGAAGAGTAATTTCTACAGGGTTTGAAAGGAAACTTCTAATGAAACAAACTTTTCTTTTCTTTTATTTAATTCACACTTCACACTCAAAAGTTAACAAAACTATTTATGACTAAAGAGATGCAAATCTATCCTAATGAAACAACTAAATGCTTGATGCAAGATTGAAAACAACACTAAAAGCAAGAAATGAAAGTTGCTTTGCTTATCAAATTTTCTTTTGCCACTTACAATATCTAGACTGAATATGAGATGCTACCATTCATTTCGTCTGAATACTAAAAACAAAACTCAAGATAAACATAAAGCACTTTCACTCACCAAAAGGAAACCAAATGAAAAGCAAGTTCAAGAAAACAAAACAAAAACTTTTCAAAAAGTTCTCTTCAAAGTAGCAACAAAAAGTCTTTTCAAAAATGCTCTCAACAAAAACTGAAACTTTGCGATTGAAACAATAAGCAAGAAACACTTTTGCAAGTTGACACCCTACAAAGAATGAAAACTCAACAAAAACAAATGTGTTTAAAAAGGCTTTTTAACAATCAAAAGCAGCAAGGAAAGCTTTGGTAACAAAGATCAAGAGAGATCAAAAATACAATTTCAAGAAAGTATCAATTGACAACTTTGATGAAACAAAGAAGTAGATGGTCCTAAAAAGCGATTTCGTTAAGCAAACAAAAAGTCACCAAAAAGCAAAGTTCAACACAAAGATTGATAACAATCTTTTTTCTCTGATAACTCAGAGCAGCCAAGATTCCAATCAAGAAATCTTGCGTGCTTTTAGCAAAAAGATGATGACGCGGGCGAACACAAAACAAGACCAATACTCATAATCAGAGAGAAATCGGAGTAAGACGCTTGTTGTAACACAGACAACTGATACTGGCAAAATGACTGTTTCAAACTGACTCAGAACACCAAACAAACTTCAGAGACACAAAAATTTATAAATCTTGAAAGTTGCAAGATATACATGACTGTACTTAGTGCATACTGCATGTATACGCGATTGTGCCTGAGGAAACCTGCATATATGCGAGTTTAGTTTAGGAAACAAGCGTTTATACACTTCTGTAACTAAGGAAAACAACGTATATATAATATTTTAAGAAAAATAAAAAACAAGCTGAAGAAGCTGGAAAAACTCAGAAGTCAAGAACAGACTAGACAGTAACAGCAAACCAACAAGCAACTGAGCCCTGATAGGCTTGACAAACACCCAAACTAGGAACAACAAGAGTGTTGTCCCTAGTGGAGTTGCCAATTCTGTTGAGGGATTTTCTCCCCTAGGGCTTTTGGGTGGAAACCCTAGCAGACTGAAAGTTGTCTAAACAGAGAAGCACATGCTCACACAACCATAACGCTATAATAAGCAAATTCTAAAGTATGAAGAAAATACCTCAGGTCCTATGTTCGAGAAGTTCCTCAAGGGTCCAAACCCTTCTTCAAGTCCCTTTCGCTCCCTCGTCCTACAAAACAAACAATTCCGAAGAATGCAACAGTATATGGACAAAGACTTATATAAAAATCATCTTTATGTTATAAAAGAAGGAAGTTAATTATAAACATTAAACCACCATTCATACATGAGATTCAAACATGAACATCATAAACATAAATAAGAAGCATATTGGGAACCAAGACGTGTTTCTTTATTATAGACAAATAGAATGAACAAAATGAGTAATATCACCTCAGTAACCTTTCGCAGGCTCCAAGCAATGCTTCCTTCCAGATCCGTCCAGCCTCAAGCCTCTAGCATATCTCCTTCCAAGACTCACTCCATGATGCCATAACTAGTGGATGAACATCAAATCACAAGGAAACAAGGGTTTCCTGTACAAATGGGGGAAGTGCAGAAGGCACAACGGTCTTCAGACCTGGTCAGGGGGGAAATCTCAGTATAATAACCTTTCTCTCTCTTCTCTCCTCCCTTAGGCCTTCCCTTTGATGTCTTTTTATACCAATCCCAAATTAGTTTTTTAGTTAGGAATTGGTTGGGAACAGTTGGGCCACGGGTACTAACAGGTGATCAGCAAGTAAAACCCGCGATCTCCACCCGAAAATAAGGAGTTTTATATTTTTTTAAGTGTTTTAATACATATACGCGAGTTGGGTATATATGGACCCGCGTATACACGCGTTTAACTCAGGGCAATGTCGCGTACAGGGAATAAAACACTGTTTTTTAAATTTGGGACCAGGTCTGGAAGGAGGGGTTGCTCTAGGCCATGAGTGCAGCATCACAAACCATAATAGTGAGATTTGGAGCTATAAGAATGTATGAGGCCTATATAGAGGCTAGGTACTCCCCATTGAGAGATGCCAAGGATTATTGTATGAACAGGCATATGGCTTATGGAGTGTTCTCATTCCTTAAGGAGTGAATGTATGGTGTTGCCCTACCTCAAGGGTTTAATTAATAAAGTGAAGAATTTCTATCTATATATAGATCTTGTTATTTTTGGGTCTATTTCTATTGTCATATATTTTTAGATTAGATATATAACAAGTGGTATCATAACACATTTTTGGACAAAGTGGAGAATTTTTTTTTTTTTTTGTAGGAACTTTTTAGGGTAGTGAGTTTTCATATCAGGTCTCTATGTTCTGGTGTAAAATCTATAGAATCTAATTGCATATCTAAGTTGTTGATGAAAAAATATCCAATTTCAAACAAAAGAAATCAGCCGAATCAAAGTCTAGATGAGGGAGATATTGTTGATTTAAAAGTCAGTTGTGTTGCCGACATTTTTCAGGGTGGCGAGTTTGCAGATCATATCTGTAAATTCTTGTGCAAAATATATAGAATATAATTGTAGATCTGGGTTGTTTGTGAAATAATACCCAATTTGAAAAGAAAAAAAATATGTCGAATCAGAGTCCAGATGAGAGAGATATTGCTAATTTAAAAATCAGCTGTGTTGTAGACATTTTTCAGGGCGCCAAGTTTGCGGATCAGATCTATACATTCTGGTGCAAAATCTAATTGTATATCTAAGTTGTTGGCAAAAAAATACCCAATTTCAAAAAAACAATTAGTCGAATCAGAGTCTAGATGAGGGAGATATCATTGATTTGAAAACAACTCTTTTTTTAGAATTGTTTGTGATGACAAGAGAGTTGCAGTGCGGATCTGAAATTCCAGTGCCTAGATCAAGATTTCTACCACATGGGAAGATGCAAAATGGTTGTTCCATTTCTGAAAACAAGTCATAATAGGGATTCTGAGCAATATTGACTGAATTGTGGCCATTTCAAATTTTCGCCAAGTTATTGGGTATATTGGTATCATTTTCATATATTTTTATCAGATCTATAAAGATATATTTTTGATGAAGATGTACAAATTTGATGGCTCTAATCTGGAAATATTGTTAGCACAAATGGAATAGTTTTTCACTCTGGAACACATCATAGATGATGAAACTAAACTAAGTGTGGTAGCCATTTACCTATGAAAGATGGCAATGGTGGCAATGTCATCAAAGATTCTATCCAAGGACAATTACTTGGCAGATGTTTGCAAAATCCATTTGGGACCACTTTGACCCTAAATCTAATTTTTTGGGTCCTCTTACTAAGCTCAGACAGACATGCACACAACCTAGTAAAGATTTTACAAGAAAGAAGGAAACCAAGAAACCTAAAGGGTTATTTTCTGCTGGTATCTCCTTATCACAAGTTCATGGATTGATTCAGAAGGAGAAGATCATTATGTCTATAAATCCTAGTTGCAAGCATAACTTTATCAATGTTAATTTGGAAAAAAAATTGCAAGTTCCAGCAAAACACATTAAAAACACACAGGTGGATAGTGAGGATGTTCAAGTTTATAAATTTTTGAATCTTTCTATGGATAAGTATGTGTTGCATTGTGATTTTTATACTTTAGATATGATAACATAGATGTTGTTTTGGGATATCCTTGGATGGAATCTATGGGTACTATCAATATTAATGGGTAGAAGAAATTCCTTAAGCTTTGGTATAGAAAGAAGAAAATTACATTGCGAGATATTTCCATTAAGACCCAAGCAAAGACTATGTAGGTAGAAGTACAAAGCTCTAATGACACTTACACATCATATGGTGAGCCCTGGATGGTCGACAATCAATCACAAACATCAAACCAGGTACCAGAAAAATAGGCAGTACCCAAGGAGGCTGAAGCAGAAAAGGTTACAGGTACGGATACATCAGATGAGGAATCAGTGGTTGAAGTAATATTGGAAGATTAGAAACAATAGTAGGCACCACAACATGTACTAGATACCAATTAGGCTCCATTAGGTGGTGAATTAAAGAAAGATACACCGTTGGTTAACACTTCATCATATCACCACCTACATCACCCCATAAGAAAACAACCAACAAGATGGCAAAGAATTAGCCACAAGGACAACAAACCCCACATGATAGATAGAGAGGAGCAATGATTCACCTACTAAACATAACCACAGAAGAGCCACCAGGGTCAACTTCCATCTGAAGCAAGCGAGGCACCAGCTGGATCAAGGGTTCACCTTTCTCTTAGATGGCTAGATGCACATGCATGGTACCAGTGGACTTCTCTTTTGATTAGATCTTATTATTTGTGTTCTTCATATGTTTTGAAGATGAAACATGTTAAGGGGGGTGGAATGTGGTATACCTAGGGGGGATAATATGGGTTACATAGGGAGGTACCCAAGGGAATAATGTAATAATGGGATGGGCCATAGTAATAAATAAGGTGGTTAACCCGTATCATGTAAGGAATCACAAGTAGTTAGCAATAATGTAATAAGCCCATGGTATTAGATAGATGGTATTGAGTGAACCATGATAATGACCCATGGTATTGTATGTATGAGGCCTATATAGAGGCTAGAGACTCCCCATTGAGAGATGTCAAGGATTATTGTATGAACATGCATATGGCGTGTGGAGTGTTCTCCTTCCTTAAAGAGTGAATGTATGGTGTTGCCCTACCTTAAGGGTTTGATCAATAAAGTGAACCATTTATATATATATATATATATATATTATATATAATATATATATATATATATATATATATATATTATATATATATATATATATATATTATATATATATATATATATATATTAGATTTGTTATTTCTTGGGTTTATTTCTATTATCTTATACTTTCATATCAGATCTATAATAGGATTCGACTTTTTTTGTTGTAACCAAGCGGAATTTTCGAGTTAAGACATTGTGAGTGATAACTCTTATGTATTTTTGATATTTTAATGAAAATGAAAAGAATTCCCTTGATCCAACATTGATTTGACTCATAGGGATGAAGCTTTTGGGTTAGGGTCCAACCCTAGTAGTAGAGGTTCCTATTTCTGTACATGTATGCTTAGATTACATCATAGTTAGTTGTTGAATTCATTTTGGTTTTGTTTAATCTACAAGTATTTGGATGATTACTTAGTTTGCTTTCATTTTGTGGATAGATAGATCAGCGGCACAATACTAATAGTAAACACTTCAAAAAAGCTTGTGATAGTGGCCTTTGCCTCATCTCCCTTATGGGATCATGGGTTCAGGGTTCCATTCACACAACCCAAAAACAAATTTGTTATTTGATAACTACATAACTTAGGATTTCTTGTCGAATAGATAATTGTGTCTAAATTCCTTAGAAGTATCTACAATTATCATTTGATCTCTTGATTTTTCTATGGTTTAGAAGCACTTCCATTCATAAACTTAGCCATTAGCTATTAATAATTTTTTTTCCTACATTCAACTCATCTTTTCCATGTATAAATGAAGTTGTGCATAAATGAAGAAAGAGTGTATATTCTTGTAGGAGCTTCTGATCTGCATCCAAGTCTTCTCCACCCGCACTGCCAAATTCCACCAAACCCTAATTCGAATTCTTGCTTTGTAAGCAAAGTGGACATTTACCTTGAGCGAGTCCAACCATCTTGAAGCCTTGAACTGAGCCTTGGGTAGTGTGCACCTCCTCTATGCCTGATTTCCCCCTTAGACACCTTTCCCACACTTCATTCTACCTTTCCTACCTCCTTATAAGATTTCAACCTGCTTCCTGTAGTATAATAGGGTATCCTATAGTAGAACTAGGACATCTTTTAGTATTATAGAAAACCCTGTAGCAGCTTGTTTTAAGCTTGAATTGAGCAAAAATGGTCATCTGATATTAGGTTAGGCCTCCACTTGGCTTCCATACCCTTGACTCCATTCTGAACCTCTTTCCCCATATTTATCTCCCTTTCCAAAGAAAAATTGGTTAAAATAGCATTTGCATTCATAAAAACTAAAAATCAAAAAGGATTTTTTCTGCAATTTCTAAGTTAGCACATGCATGCAGTAGTCACAGTAATTATTAGATAAAATTATATGCTCAGTTAGTCCAGATAACTAGATGTTATATACAAGTTTAATTTAGGTCTCTTTTTCACGCAAAATGTGTAGATGCTTAGCTAGATGATTTCATGTCACTTTATAGCACTTTCCAATTCAACACTTTCATTTCCTAGAGTAGGCATATTTCCCTTTTTGCATTAAGAATAATTTTCCCTTTTCCATTTGGTAGTCAAACTACTTCTAGTTAATAGAAGATTGGTTTGAAAAACCCTAGTGGTTTATCTCCCCAGTTGAAAAGTGACAAGAGTAGACCATTGCATCTGCTGTGTATACAACATTGTTGCCTCCAAGTTTGTACAAACCCAGGTTGATGAAGTAAAGTTAGTAGCTGTGGGATTTGCAACATTCTTTCTGCAATACTGGTGCTCATCACTAGGCCAACCCAATGAGCACATCTTAAGAGACTTTACCACGATCTCCACCAGATCACTAGGCCAAATAAGCATGGATACAACTAGATTTCACCACCTACACCATGAGGAATTTTTCTCTTGTTTTCTCAGGCTTTACCACAATCCAAACCCAGATCTCTAGGCCCTAAACTGAGACCCACTTTCTAGGATTTACCACATAAACCAATGATTACTAGGCCCAACAGAGAGAAAACCACCTCTTGGATTTACCGTATATTTTACCATTCACTGGAAAGGATTCCTAGGCCCACCAAGACAACATAATCATGGATTTACTGCAACCCATAGTCTGGCTCAGGGGTCACTAGGCTAGTGGTTTTATAGTGATCCTCAAATCAGTTCAGGGACCACTAGGCCATGTTCTCTATCATTCGGAGGTCCACCTGTTGGGTCCCTATAATACTAGTGATTACCCCATTAATATTGTAGTTGCATCCCTTATTAATATTGTTGTGCCCCTATTATCCCCATATTGTTATTATTGTGCCCCATAGAATCCCTCTATTGTTAATTTTTGTGGCTTTATATTATTATTGTTAGGTCGGCTGGGTTATATTGTGACTCCTTAGACTCCTATATATAGAAAGGAGGTTTTGTCATTTGTATCATCCAAGATTGTTCATTTATGTAATGTAAAGGAGGTTGACCCTCGAAGAGGCTAAATTCTAAGCGTTGATCTATCTTTTCTTGAGCTGGTTTCATAACATTTGGTATCAAAGCTTTGGATTCTAGGGTTTCGCTGCTCCAAACAAGTCATCGTGGCATTTTCGCTATAACTTTTTTTTCTATGATGTTTCAGAAGTCACAAAAAAAAACCCATTTGAGAAGAAATTGCTCTGAATATTGGGTCTGAATGTCAGAGTTTTTAGCGCTATATTTGCAGAGATATGATCTGAGGAAGTTGGTCTTTTTGCAAACTCCTGAATTACATTCCAAACAGGTGACCTGGGGAAAACCGTCATACATTTCTCTCTGGGGATCGGATTAAAATTTCGTAAGAAGGTACAGAAATAGGACGGATTGTAGTTGCTTTTATGCATTTTTAAGATCCAAAAGTCTAAACAGTGACTCGTGGCACGTCGTACAAGTTCGCTCTACTGAACTAGTCTATAATCAAGTCACTATTGGAGATTTCGCATAACTCTTCCTTGGAGAATCCAATTTGGGTCAGACTTGTGGCATTGGAAAGAGAACACAAAGTGCTACCACAGGTCACAAATTTAGAACTAGATGATTAGAAAGTACAGAGATACATCAGAGGCAATATCGAGCTCTTACAAAGTGAAAAAAGGTGTGTATATTTTCTAAAAATTTTGCTTAAGCTTGGTTTGAAAATTTATTTTGAAGGAATTCAAAGGGCACAGTAGAGCATTATTATCGGTAACTGATACCCCCAGGAAAGAAAATGCAAACACCTAGTAAGGAACCTGAAATCTCTAGCATGACTCATGAAGAAGAGGAAGAAATGCAACATGATATATCAAAATTACAAGACCAAGTGCAACAACTGTCCCTCACACAAAAAGGAACAGAATCTAAGATGGATGGTTTAAAGAAAGATATAGATGCTAATATGGATGGTTTAAAGAAAGGTGTAGAAGATAAGATGGACTGTTTAAAGAAAGGCGTAGAAGCTAAGATGATTGACGTGGAAGCTAAAATGGATGATTTGAAGATAGAGTTGAAGACAGACATGGATGAATTGAAGATAAATATGAATAAGTTGCTACAAGAAATGGGCACTAAGGGTGAAAGGGTACTAAAGGAAACTCATGATGAGAATAAAAGAAATGTTAATCATGATTCCATAGATGATAATGTTGGATCGAAGAGTCACCATATTCCAAAAATCGATATGAGGAAGTTTGATGGCAAGGATCCTGCCACATGGATATTACAGATGGAGCAATTCTTCGATCTCAATAATGTGCAAAACACACAAAAGGTACGTATGGTAACTTTATATTTGGAACCAAATCAGTTTGTATGGTATCAATGGCTTTGCTCTCGTAAACAATTTATCACTTGGGCATTTTTTACGGAAGAATTGATAGCACATTATGAGGATACAAAAAGCAACACTTTTTTTAGCCAATTGATAAGTCTCAAACAAAAGGGTTCAATAATGGAGCACATTGAGGAGTTCCAAAAATTGAACATAAGGGTAAAAGATATTCCAGAGGAGCATAGGATTGATGTGTTCATAGGGTCTTTAAAGGATAATATCCAACATGATGTTCACCTTTGGGAACCTGATTCATTATAGAAGGCATTCAGGTTAGCAAGAAAAATGGAAAGCAAAATTATGGCAATTAGGAAGCATACCACTCACAACTATAAAGACAGAAGTGTTGTTGCCACTAGTCTTCCACAACCTATAAGGTTGACACCACAAAAATTGGAAGAAAAAAGAGCAAAAGGCTTTGTTATAGTTGTGATAGAAAATACACTAAAGGACATAAATGTGTTGAGAAGAAATTATTGTACATCAATTGCGAAGAGCAAGAATAGAAGGAGCAAGAAAGGTCAAAAGAAGAGGATATACTGTAGGAACAAAGCCTAGATGAAGAACAAATGAATCCGACCATATCTTGTAATGCATTGGTGGGAATCACCACTCCTCAAACCATCAAGATAGAAGGACAAATCAAGAAGAAAAAGGTAATAGTGTTGATTGATTCAGGAAGTACTCACAATTTTATTCATTGTAAGGTAGCAAAAGAATTGAATTGCTTCTTATATCCAGCACCAGAGTGTCAAGTGATGGTTGCAAAATGGAGGAACAATAAATTGCTCTGGAAAGTGCCATAATATCAAGCTATCCATGGGAGAATATGTATTGACTAGCCCAATGCTTTCCATTCCAATGGGAGGTGCTGACGTTGTACTAGGAGTCTAATGGCTACAATCCTTGGGTACAATAGCTTTTAATTTTCAAGAACTTTTCATGACATTTTTTGCAGAAGGAAATGAAGTTGAATTAAGAGATATTGCATGGAAACTAGAAAAGGTAATCAACTCTAACGGTATAACAAAGCTTCTAAAAGCGGAACAAAGAAGTGTAATTGCACAATTATGTTCACTAGATGTTTCCACATCAGAATCATCTATTTCTCCAGATCTCCAAAAAGCCTTGGACATTCATTCCAAGGTATTTGAAACTACCAAAGGTCTCCCACCTATTCGTGACCATGATCATGCTATTCATTTGATTCCAGGAAGTTTTCCTCCA
>APFE030644984.1:169563-229831 GCA_000404065.3 Pinus taeda | reverse complement strand
TTTCCTCAGACACATCATCACTAGACAGGCGAAGAAAATTCGTTCATGGGTCAAGAACCTTTATGCTCTTGAGGTTCAAGATGCATGCAAAGCCTTGAGGAGCAAGGCAACTGATGGAGACTTGGTGGTTGAGAGGGAGGGTATATTACCTCTCAACACGCAGAGCCAGAAGAAGTCTCAGACAATTGTGGAGGAGCCACGATTAGTGCAACAACTTCAGGAGGTTGTGGAGCAACCACAATAGGGGAAGCTAAGTGGAGATTGAGTAGAGACATCTACTCATGTAGATACCTCTAGTAGGGGGAAACTTCAAGCCAGGTGGGCTAAGGGATCACATGCAGCCATACCTCCAGGTAGGAGGTGGGGTGATATAAAGTGATCGTCCCAAGGAGGAGGGGCAGGATCCTTGAGGTACCCAACATCTTGGATGAGACCTTGCTACAGGAGCCCCGATGTGGAGTAGCAGGAACTGACTGATTGGGTAGAGACAGATGCGGATGGAGCGGTAGAGAGAGCGATAGTGCAGGGTATCCCAGGACAGTGCATAGCTAGCAGGTTGCAGCAATGCGAGAGGCACAAGTGTTTTGCACAGTGCTAGGTGGCACAAAGAGATATGCAATGGTGCGAGATGCATGGAGATGTTGCAGTAGCATAGATGTTAAAGAGGGAGCACTTGTCAGTAGCAGGTAGAGCTTCAACAGTAGAGTATCTTCCTAGCCCAACAGAGTGGTCAGTTGGGAGTGTTTTTGTTCCAAATGTTGTTGGAGCAAGTGGGCCAGGTAGATGTGTTGCATGCAGAACATTCCAGAGTTACAGGATCAGGTTTGAGAGAAAGCCTTTCTTGTTGAGAGGGAGTGTTGAAAAATGTGCAACAAGAAATACTAAATTTAGAATGTGCTAAAAATAGCATGTCTAAAAATAGCAGTTTGGCCAGTGAGGTCATTGGCCACAGTGGGTGAGAGGTGAAACTGCTAAAAATAGAAAGTTCTAAAAATATCATTTCTGGGTCCCTTCCTATTTATAGCAGTCCCTAGTCTATCTATAGGAAGTAAAATTAATTTTGGTCTTAACAGTAGTTTAAAATATTAATTAATTAAGTCATGAGTTAATTAATTAAGGAAAAACTTGAAGTCTTTGTGAACATGCAATGAGTTTCCTCCACTGATTAAAGGAATAAGCATCAGTTCTATAATGAGAGAATCAGTTGACTTAGTTTAACTTAGTCAAGTCCAGTTAGATTATTTTAACAAGTTGTTGAAATAATGAAGTATAGTTTGTTAATGCTTTCATGCATGTGACAACTATTATTTCAGATAGCTATGTATTCCCTCATGGATAACTGATGCATGTTAGTTTAGATAGAGACCGAGTTGAGATCAGAGAAAGAACAGTGTACTATCAATTGGATGAATATTTTTCCTATAAAGGAAGCTCATCCATGGTGAGGATTTATCTCCTTCATGTTTGTGCAGTTATTTCATAGGTCAGTGTTGTTTATGAGGTGAGAATCACACAGGTTGCAGCTAGAGGACCCAGGAAAAACTATGCATAGAAATAGCAGGCTTGGAGGATAGAGGAGAAGATTTGTGAGAAGCCTTTGACTGTCTATGAGCAATAGAGGGATTGTACTCAGAGCTGGATAGCTTCCGAGCTAAGGCTTTGTGTAATCCAGACTATATTTCCCCTTGTATGATAATATAGCGATGGGCTTTTAGGAAGGTGCTTTCCCCGGGTAAATTCTTCTTTGTTATGTGTGATTAATTCCTTCTTATCAGTTATATGTGTTCTTATTGATATTGCTCATGGTTGATTAAGCTTTCGCTAAATTGTTTGTAGAAGTAGATCAAGTGTTTGCTTTAGTACATTGCACTACAAGGTTGATCTACAGGTGGGAAATTTCTACATGGTATTAGAGCTAACTAATTTGTGGAAAATGTTCTACATGGTATCATAGCTAGCTGATTTGTAGAAAAATTCTACAAAGTTCTACATGGTATCGGAGCACAGGTGATCAAGAAAGAACAATATACTAGAGGAGATTTCAAAGTTTTGAGTCTTGGGCCGAGAGTTTGCAGAGAATATCTGAAAGTTTTTGTACAAAATTTTTAGAAACAAATAGCAGATTTGGATTCCTTGCGGAAAAATACCCAAAATCAAAAAAAAAATCAGCTGAATCGGAGTTCGGATGAGAGAGATATCGCTGATTTAAAATCAACTCTTTTTCTAGAAAATTTCGAGATGGCTAGAAAGTGGAAATAGATTGTTGTGCTAGCCAAGAACCTATATGCACTTGAGGTAAAAGATGCATGCAAAGCCTTAAGGAGCAAGGCAAATGTTATATACTTGGTGGTTGAGAGGGAGACTAAATTACCTCTCAACATGCAGAGCCAGAAGAAGTCTCAGACAATTATGGAGGAGCCACAATTGGTGAAGCAACGTCAGGAAGTTGTGGAGAAACCACAATTGGGGAAGCGGAGAGGAGACATAGTGGAGGCATCCACTCATGCAGAGACCTCCAGTAGGGGGAAACTTTGATCCAAGTGGGCAGAGGGATCACATGCAATCATACCTCCAGGTAGGAGGTGGGGCGATGTGGAGTGATCGTCCCAAGGAGGAGGGATAGGATCCTTGAAGTACCCAACCTCTTGGATGAGACCTTGCTACAAGAGCCCCGATGTGGAGTAGCACAAACTGACTGATTGGGTAGAGATAGATGCAGATGGAGCGGCAGAGATAGTGACAGTACAGGGAATCCCAAGATAGTGCATAGCTAGCAAGCTGCATCAATGCGAGAGGCATAAGTGTTTTGCACAGTGCTAGGTGGCACAGAAAGGTGTGCAATGGTGTGAGATGCATGGAGATGTTGCAGTAGCGCAGATGTCAGAGAGGGAGCACTTGTTAGCAACAGGTAGAGCTTCAGCATCAGAGTATGTTCCTAGCCCAATAGAGTGGTTGGTTGGGAGTATTTTTGTTCCAAGAGTTGTTGGAGCAAGTGGACCTGGTGTATGTGTTGCATGCAAAACATTCCAGAGTTACAGGATCAGGTTCAAGAGGAATACTTTCTTGTTGAGAGGGAGTGTTGAAAAGTGTGCAATAAGAAATGCTAAATTTAGAATGTACTAAAATAACGCTTCTAAAAATAGTAGTTTGGCCAATGAGCATTTTGGCCATGTTGGGTGAGAGGTGAAACTGCTAAAAATAGAATCTTCTAAAAATAATTTTCTCGGTCCCTTCATATTTTTAGCAGTCCCTAGTCTAACTATAAGAAGTAAAAATGAATTTGGTCTTAACACCAGTTTAAAATATTAATTAATTAATCTGCATGAGTTAATTAATTATGGAAAATTAAACTTGAAGTCTTTGTGAGATCATGCAATTATTTTCTCCCTTGATTTAGGAATTTATCCCTTAACTAAAGGAGATAAGGTTCAATTCTATAATGAGAGGATCAATTGACTTAGTTTTACTTAGTCAAGTCCAGTTAGATTATTTTAATAAGTTGTTAAAATAATAAAATATAGTTTGTTAATGCTTGCATGCATGTGACAACTATTGTTTTAGATAACTGAGGATTCACTCATGGATAACTGTTGCATGTCAGTTCTGTCAGAGACCCAGTTGAGATCGGATGTGGGATAGTGTATTATCAGATGCTTGGATATTTCTAGTAAGTATTCCTTGCATGGAGAAGGATCTATTATAGGATATTGGAGGACTTGTGGCCTATATATTGAGGCCTAGGTAATCCATGATTTTCATCTTCTGATTGAAGATCATCAGAGTACAGAGAGAGCAGGATAGCTTGAGAGCTGATTCTTTTTGTATTGTGAAGAGAATTTCCACTTGATTGATAATACATGGTTGGGGTTTTATGCTGGTGCTTTCCCATGGATACATCTTGTGTTATGTGTGATTATTTCTCTTGATCAGTTATGCATGTTTCTACTTGATGTTGCTCATGAATTCGATTATGCTTCCGCTTAATGTTTTGTAGAAGTAGAACAAGTATTATGCTTTAAGACATTGCATATATCGGTTTGTTCTACAGGTGAAATTTCTATATGGTATCAAAGCTAGCTGATTTGTAGAAAATTTCTACATGAACGTAATACCACGAATTCAAGAAAATGGTATCTATGTGGAAATACAAATTAAAGCAAAAGGGACTCCCACAGACAAAACTCATCGCTATTATCTTGAAAATTCTGAATTTCCTAGTTCTGCATCTCATACAAATCAAATTCATATCTCGTCTCCACAATTTTTTATTACAAGTCAAATAACGACAATTCATCTAATTTCACTGAGACAAATGGAGGTGGGGTTTTGATTTTAGTCTTACTTGATTGGGTTTTTTTCTCTTCCATAACTACAATAAATATGAACAACACTAAAAGGATGAAAAATGATAAATACCCGACAATTGATTGATATGTTGGAGATTGATGAATACTAGTGTTATGGATGTTGCACTTACTTTGTCTCGCTATGTTGAACAAGAGAAATGGCCAAATAATGTGTAAATGAAACTTTATTGAATTATTGTGCCATGTTTGTCTTTTCAATTGTCAAAATTAGTTACCATTGGCACCCAAATGTTTGATGTCAGTGAAACCGCAATCGAGGGTGGGAGGTAGGTCGTTAAAGTTGTTTTCTGTGGGGGGGGGAGGGGGGGTGGGGGGGGGGGGGTCCAAATCGTTATGGAGTCGCCATATCATAAAGAAATTTTCTCCATACAAATTTTTTCGGAACCACCCCCCCTGCCTTGCACCATAAATATCAGACGTACAAGCAAGCCCAAAACCAATTCTTTGTCATTGATCTGAGTGCGCTCATCTTTGTCGTTCAAAGGCACACAGGCGTTAAATGCACCCTTTACTCACAATTAAAATCCCTTTTTTTAAATAAAACATTATATAAACAAAGCAATCGGGACTAGCTACTAAGTAGCACTTGTTTTACATGAGAAATTTGTGTTGATTATGTGTAAAATGTTTTCATGAATCAAATTATAGTGGGCTTGATAACACTTTTGGAATAATTTTTTAGATTTTTGAAAATTTCCAAGATGACAAGATTTGAACATTAATGTTGTTTAGTGAGTCTTTTCATTACTTTATAGTGATAATTTCTTAGTATGTGATCAATTATTGACGATAAATTGGTTGGAAGATATCTTTAAAAGGGTTAGAAATGAAGATAATCACAATTTTTTTTAGAACATGATTAACTAGTATGAGTGGAGAACTTCTTAAATAAATAGAGAAAAATATATATGCTTTGTATTTAGCCACCACTTAAGCTGAAATCTTGAATTTATTTTTATATAATATCTTCTACTTTTCTTGATAATTTCTTTTAATCATGTGTAAAGTGTTATCATGTTTAAATTTTAGTAGGCTTGTGAGCTGTGTTGAGATCTTTATGTTCAACATTAAGGGGTGAAAATGCTTCTAGAATAATCAGCGAAATTTTTTAGTCTTTTAGATGACATTACTACAAGCATTATGTTGTCCCTATTTGTTGGAAAGAGTGGTAATCCCCTAGTTTATAATCAATAAATAGTTGTTGCATGTCAATTTGAGGATGTTTTATAAGTGGGATTGGAGAAGAGACATTTATAATTATACTTGTAGCAAATAATTAACCTATACAAGTGGACAAACTCCTTGGAAACGTTAGTAAAATATTCACTTTATTAACTTTAATTTTATAGAACAATTAACACCTTGATATGATAATTTATTATATATTTATTCTTGTCTTAGGGAAATAGTGAAAGGTCATGGATCAAGGGAAGAGTACCTCTATAGTGGGCCCAAATGTCTATTGACAAGTTATGTGGTGGGCTCCCAAAATATATAGACAAATAATTTAATATATTAAGTTATATTAAGGTTTATCAAACCAAGCAATGGTAACTCCTAAATTGATTTTTACCATTAATGTAAGCAACAATATATAATATAAGGAGGTGTGGCCTTTGGGGTTCATATTCCAAGGGCACTTCCTATTCTACCTTTTCATTTTCCTTGATTTACATATTTTCATTTTTCTCACCCAAACTCTGAGGATTAGGTGTCTAAAATCCCCTCCCCCCCCCCCCCCCCCCCCCCACCCACTCAGCCCACCCTTTAATTTGAAGGGGTATTTGTGAGCCCAAGCATAATTTTGAACCTTTTGTTTCTCTTCCAAGTGCTTTGATGAATATTTCTGCAATTTTCTCATTTGTGGAACAATGTTGTAGATGAATAGTCTTAGCCTCTACATGATGTCGAATCAAATGACACTTCGTGTTGATATGTTTAGTTCAATCATGGAATTTGAGATTATTAGCCAGCGTAATTGCAGAAGTATTGATGATCAAAAGGGGAGTTGACTTGTTTCTCCTACAAGTCTTTAATAATTTTCCTGAGCCACATAATCTCATTGGTTTCTTTTGTAGCTGCCACATATTCTGCCTCTGTTATGGAATCTGTCAGAACTGACTATTTTTGTGACCTCCAAGAGACAACTCCTTATCTAAGAATCATAACATAGCCTGAAGTAGACACTCCACTTTCCTTATCTCCATTAAAGTTTGAATAAGAATATCCAATCAAGTTGAAGTCATCCACTTGTGAATATTTGAGTCAGAAGTCTTGAGTTCCTTTCATGTACTTTAGAACTCTTTTTGCAACAAACTAATGTCCTTTCACATGGATTTTACATAAACCTGGAAAGGATTCCATCAAGAAATGAAATGTTTGGTATGGCAATGGTGAGGTAGATAAGACTTCCCACAAGTTGTCTATACCTAGTTGTATCCTCAAATTTATTTCCTTCTTGAGAAGTGAGCTTCAAATTTTGTTCCATTGGGGCGGACATAGGATGCATTCAACCATGCCAAACTTGTTCATCATCTCCAATGTACTTCTCTTGAGATAGGAATATATAACTTGGATTTTGGGTCACTTCAATTCCTAAGTAGTAATGAAGGTGTCCCAAATCTATGGAATTTAATATAAGAGAGTTGAAAGCATTCCAAAATATGGGAACTACAATTAAACACATCAAGGCTATGGACGCTCATTGTCAGTAAGGTTTTGCTTGTAAGGTATCGAGACATCTCCATTGGGGATATGGACGCTCATGAGAAGTGAAGCAATGTTAAAAAAAAAAAAGATAAAATATACACCTAATAAATGTTTACTTATCATAAAGTTGTACCTTTTCTATTCAAAAGTATGAGAAGAATATAAAACAAATTTCCTTATGTTGGATTCATTGTTTAAAATATTGAGTAGATATTTAATACTCTTGAGTTTATATCATTAAATTGTCCTTACTTGGGACCTATAAAAACTGGTGCAATGCTTGAGATTATTGTAAAACTTATCATTTTATTTTTAATAAATTTAAGTCACATTATATTAACAACAGAGATAAACAGCCCCAAGGGTTAGCTCAATTGTTCGACTCCCCGTTGTTAAGTACGTCGTCGATCGGGAGGTCACAAGCTCAATTTTCCTTGACGTCCTTAGGGTTAGGCCCTGCTAGTCTGGCTGACGGGCTTTAAAATATTCCCTTCAGGGTTGATTTGCCCAGATTTTTCCAAGGGAAAAAAAAGCAGAGATAATTGCTTCATCCTAGTGCATCGCCATTTGTTGAGGCCTCAAAAACCCCTATATTTTTTAATAAAAGGCTAAGGGGTCCCCATATAAACTTTGGAATAATAACTTAGCTTGATTTTAAATTACTATTTTTGAGTGAATTTTATGTCTCATAATGTTTCACCTTTGGGGTTTCCATCATCTTCCTCTCCTCAAGAGTTTTCTAGTGATATAAAATTTGCCTCGTTTCAATTCCCAAATTAAAAGTTATGGCGCTTAAAAGTTTTGTATTTTTTCTTCTATTTTCTTGCTAATGTGGCAACCTAGGTGAAGGCTATTTCATCACACTCATGTGTACTTTTCCTTATGTTTTCAAATCCAAACCCTTGGGAATGTTTGTTAATTAAATTTCACATTATCTAATGGACTTTTTCCCATCTCGGACATCACCTTCTAACTCGTTTTCATATAAATAGACTTTGAAAATCGTTGAGAACCCAAGACCTGAAGTTCTGTTGTGCTATTCAACAACCCCCCATTTATTAATAGTAGTAGTTAATATTACATTAATAAATGGGGACCCTTTAAAAAATACCTCCAAAAATAAACTTAGCATTTAGGCATTTTTGTTATTGAATTTTGGAATAAAGAAAGATATCAATCAAAACCCCTTCTTTCAAAAGAACTACTAAATGCTTGCCTTCCCACACATCGCATGATTAAGCATCATCAAAAACCTTGCTAACCCACCAAATCTAGTGAAAAACAATTAAGAGAAGACTCTACGCTTTATACCTCGAAACTATCATATTTTTTACATAAGCTAGGTCCTAAAGCTTTTCTCTTCAAAACCAAGTCTCGCATCTCATATCGCTATTTATGAAGAGCCCGCCTTAAAATGTTATCTGCAAAACAAGTGAAATGCGAAATTGCGATGGCATCATAACCTTTATAACATTGCATTTCAAGCATTCAAAAGAACACCACAAACTTACCATCGGTTGATACATAGAAAAACTTATTAAAAAAGGGTCTTTACATAGAAAAACCTAACAAGTAGCTATGTTTTGAGACAATAAACGAGTTGCTCGCATCTCGCATCTCACAAACACGCAAGGGAGGGTAAGAAAAGCAAAAAGGCATAATGTGATATTGTGATCTGCAATATTGCTTCGCAAATTGCAAAACCGCCATTATCACAATTCAAAGGCTCGCCACCCTAGAAGCTTTCTTCCTGAATTACGATGCAGACATTTATGAGCATTAATGCTAACAAATAACGAAGCATTAGTGGGCATTTAGTAAGAGTTAACTGCATTTATGTGTGAAAAGTCATTTAACGTGATAAGATATCTTCTTACATGTGTTCGAATAGAACTCCTTTTATCACCTTTACAAGTTATCTGCATTATTCCATTTTACGTCCATTGTCATTTGTGTATTCGATAGTTGTTGTTCTTCACTTTAACGGAAAATCCACAGAGCAAATCGTTGGGAGCAATGGTAAAGAAAATGCAAGGCAATCATCTCTGAGAAATCATAAATGACTCCTCTATTTACGGATACTACATGCAGCAGAGAGGGAGGAACCTCTACGTGGGAAGCCATGTATAATATACTAGAGGAAGAGCAACCAAGGGTTCTAGAAATGAAGGTCACAGTTGATGGACGTGATTCCTCAGACACTTCCATGTTTGAGATAGCATGCTCAGTTTTCCATCGCATAGTTGTGCGTCTGAAGATAATCCCTTATACAGACATGGTTAAATGGGTTATTGATGAAGCTGACATCTCAGACAGAGAATTAAAGACAAGAAGCCAAGAGGTTATGAGATCTTTTATGCCAGACAACCTACGACTCATGTACCACCTACTAGAGCCACAAGTCATCTACAATAAGCAGTTCGTCAAGAAGTTTTCCAAAGAGAACGAGGACCTAGCACACTACACCCGAACCTGGTCAAATAATGAGGGAAAATAAAAAAAGACAAGAACGGTATGTACTCTACTGTGTCTGTTTGTCCCCCTCATGGTGTTGCAGCGGCCATGCTATGTAGACTATTTGGCAAACCCGATAGCACAACTATAATGAATTGGGCACAAATTTTCTCTGATTATTTAGCAAGAACAATAATGGAGTATAGAAGGAAAAGAAGTGTTGCTTCGAGGGTTTACCCTCCATTTTTTATGAGCGCCTATGTAATGGATGCAATTTTTTTTGGTTCGAAATTTCCTGTCATGGGATGGAAGTGGACTGTCCAAAATCCACTTCCCATTCACATATACCATAAACACATGTGGAAACCTCAGTTTCAAACACATTTTTACAAAATTTGTCATGGAGTTATGCTTCCTATCCATAAACGGCTTTATAACCAAGATGCCCCCAGGTTTTCCAAAGAAGCCGAGGTAGATATCCTCCCAGTGGCCAGATGGTTTGGGGAGGAAACATTTACGTATATCAAGGTATTTGGCAACATTACCTCCCCCCATGTCCTCCCATAATATGTTCCGAACAAACTAATGGCTAGAGAGATAGCCTATCAAACATCTAGTGAGGGAGGGATGAGCAAAACATTAAAGGAAGAAAAAAAATGCCATTTGGCCTACATTCCCTTTACAGTGTGGAGAATTTGCATTACATGACTTGGGGCATGCATTCAAGGAAGCAGAGATTATGTTATCTCTGCAGTTACCTAAATTCCCAGGAAGACAATATGACCCATTCGACACTATTAAATACTTTACCACCATGGTAAAAATAAAAGTATTCAGTAATGAGGAAGATGCATTTGATGACATCCTTTTGCGAAAAACACATTCAAAGAGGTGAATCATAAGGCAAAATTACTTTGTGACAGTGAAGATCTTGAAACCTTTTACAAGTACAGAGAAAGGAGGATAACAAAGGTCCCATTGGACCAATTATTGATTGAACCAATAAGGGAGCCTAATCCCAGTGTAAGTCTAGAAGGAGATTCCAAAGAAAATTCTAAAACTGATTCTGGAGCAGAATCCCAAGAGAAATCTACCAAGGAGTCAAAGAAGTCATCACAAAATGGGCAAAGCAGAAGCAGGGAATCGAAAAAAGATATAGCGCAATCTACAGAAAAGACAGTTGAGCAAAATTCAGCTAGCAAACAGGCTAAAATCCATTCCACCTCCACACAGCCAATAAACCTCCTGGTGATTGATTTAGAGGAAGAATGGGACACCTTTAATAAAAGGCTCCATATAGAGGAACAAATGACAGAATTGCAAACTCCATAACAAAAAGCAGCTCAAGAAATTACAGCAAAGGAGACTGCAAATACTCAAGAGGTAGAGCACATCCCTGTTACTCCCACCTTTGAAATTGTTTTGAGAATTGAGGAGATTCCCCCTCTAGATGTGTTTTATAGCCCACTAAACAAAGCGGTTGTTAAAAGACAAAGGAAGGAAAGGAAGTTGGATTATACTGTTGTTACTACCCCTGATGATGAACCAATGGATGTTGTCTGAAAAGACTCACCCATCAACCCATCCACCAACCTTACTAGACTGTCACAGTTTGCAGGTGCCTATGCTACTGCGACCATCGACCAAGAAACAGAGGTGCAAATGTTGCTTAAGGAAAAAAGAATAAAATTATGTCGCTTGAACAACAATTACAGCAAGCAAAATCTGATCAGCAAGCAGAGACACAGTTAGCTATGCTTCAACAAGAGTTTGAACATATGCAAATAAAACATGAAGCCAACTTAGCAGAGAAGGAAGCACAAATACAAGGAATAACTGATCTACATAAAGATGATCCAAAAATTGATCAGTTTATTACTGAAGCGCTCGGCTTTAACTCCCAACTGATGCACCAAAAAGAACTATTATGCCAGAAGATTTCGCAATGGAATTATTATTGTGAAACAAGTGACAAATTGACAAGTCAAGTTGTGGAAATGAGACTTGAATATGATGAAATCTTGAAAAAATTCTCCGACTTCATCACTTGGTAGAATTCAGAAAATGGGAGAAAGGAAGACCTACCTAAACTGGAAGAGTCACACAAAGAAATCTTATTTGCAAACTGGGATTCTCAACTTAGAGAGGCAGAAAAGGCAACAAGGATGCGGCAGCAGCAGCAAACAGTGTTATTGAAAATATTAATGAAAATTTACATACGCCAACCTTGTGGCAGAGTCCATTCCAGGTTTTCTTCCTAATGTAAAACAACTTGAACTACAGTGGAGGCAGGCAACAAAAAAAAAACAGAAGCCATTAGGCAAACGACCAGGTTCATCTGGGAAGCATATTGGCGACATTTAGTGAAACCTCACATCCAGTGGATGACCCTGCAATGCCTAACCACTTCTACGGCGAAAATGGTGCCAGCACTGACCGATGTCGTGTTCACTGAGCAGTTGAAAGCTGAAATCAGCCAACCTACACAGCTCAAGCCCATGACAGAGATTTGCGATCTAAAAGATAAAATGCATAATAGTTAGTCACCATGCTCATTTCTATTTTTCTTTTATTTTGCATAATTTGAGGAAGGTCGTTTAAACCTCCTCAACTATTTTTATAATAACCTATTTTTAGTTTTATAGTTTAGTATTTAAACCCCTCTCATGCATTTAGAGAAGGGTCCATAAATTTTATCAAAAACAATCTTCAAAACATGCACCTTTGTCCCTTTGAGGAAGTTCTGGTGAAATTAATGGAACATGATTTATTTTTATCTTATCTAGCAGCTTCTACTAAAATTGCACTTTTGTACTCTTAGATGGTGTTGCATGGATTGAAAGTAGATCAATATCGCTGAACCACATGAGTAGGATGTATTATAAATGGTACTTTTATCTCGTAATTCTCTTTTACTTATGCATTAAGCAATAATTTCTCTTCGAGTTGTTTATGTATGAAAGCTTGAACCTTGGTTAGCATTATTGCACTTCTTTATGATGATGGCCTATATTTTATGCTGAATCATGAATAATTTCTTATGCGATATATCTTTCACAATCCTTTCGGCTAACTTTTATATGAAATGATTATTGTTAAACGATTTCATTTCTCATTGCAATTGAATGATATATATTACCAATTTCTTTTGGACATTAATGTAGATTGCATACTTCAATTATTCTCGGGTATAGTCATAATTAGATAGTGTTTAAATTGGGATAAAATGCATGTGATTACTAGTTTAGATTATATTACTTTTAGCTTAAACATTACTCCAAAATATCACATATCATTCCATCAACACTATTATAAATTAGATTGGGAAATTGGTCCCATTATCCCCAATCGGAGCAGTTACACCAAACCAAAAAGGAGCTGCCAACCAAGGTCCGAACTAGGTGGTTTTCCCCCATGTTGAACCAACGATTTTCGAGGCTTCAACATGTTCCAAGATGACATGGAAATCTTGCCACATGTCCCTTCACGACAATGCCACGTGTCACCCTGTTTTAGCCATATAAACCCGTCAATATTACCATTTTAACCTACCACATGGGCACTTCCACATAGACATGTCATCAATAAGCCACGTCAGTGTAGATACCACGTCATCTTGACTCTTAGTTAGTTTCATTGGTAATTCTTCATAATCCCTCGAGAACCCAAGGTCCCTAGATATTTATCATCCCAAGATTATTTAATGTTTGTTGACCCCAAAAGTCTCCATATCTCAAACCTCGCCATCTCGAGAGAGATCATCTCGATGATTCCATATGATCCAATACATTTTCCCCCAATACCTAAGATCCCATGAATTAATGTTAATCTATGGAATCAAATGGTAATCATTATTAATTAAGTGTAATCACTCTTGAATACGGTTAATTCACAATGTTATTAAATGAGAATTTTATTGCATTTAAGTTCAAATTGCTACCATGTCCAAAATATTAACCAATAGTCTATCCTCTATAGTCCTAAGCTTATATCCAATGGTATATTACCAGTGGAAAACCATAAAAACACATAAAAGAAATGCTCCATTATGCATGTGGTATTAATCTCACAGATCCAATGGTCACAATTTCGGCATGAGACTGGTTGAACAACTTCTGAGCGATAAATTCAAATGAGCAAATCTCGAGTTTTGGAAAGCCATTGTGGGCATGAATTGGTTCGTCAAGTTGGAAGAATCAAGGAGAAAATCTCTAAGTAGCTAATTATATTTTAGTTAAAAGTTAGAATTAGTTAAAATGATCTATGTGTTGTATTGCGTAAAAACAAAATTATTTATAATTAAACCTTTTTTTTTAGAAGCTGAATTCGGATATTCCACAGTTTTCATCTTTAATTTGTCGACGTTTCGAGTCTAGACCAAGACTCATCATCAAGACTGATTTACAAGGAAGAGAGACAATAGTAATAAATATGGTTAAGGTTGTGTGAGATGTCAAGTTTTGTAAGCCGGCCATCTAAATTATTTGAATTTAAATTGATTTTTATTATTTAATTTTGTATTAATATTCTTATAAATTTTTAATGATATATTACAAAGTTCCTTTAATTTTATTTATTTTACATGAATTAATTAATTTTATTTTTAATTAATTGCTTAAATTAAGTGCTATTGGTTTTGGTTTTTCAACTAAGTATATATCCTTTGATAAATTGCCTAATTTATGTTTTTTAAGTGAGGGATGTTTATTTTTTATGGTAAGGAGAAGAGCTAATTTGATCTATAGAGAAGTGGGTAAGATGAAGAGAGGTAGGGGGCTGTCAAAGGGAGGGTCTTTTTTAATCCATGGGGGTGAGGAGTGAGGTCCAATTCCTACTAATTTCCAAGCCTCCATCCCTATTGAGGTTATGTGGGTGTTTTATGATCTCAAGAGCTTCACAGACTTTTCGCTTGAAATGGTGTTTTTCATTGGCAATGATGTTTGTGTTTTCAAGGCATATATCGTGGTTTGTCTTACTTGCATGTTCAGCCAAAGCTGAGGAACGGGTTCTTTCCTTATGGATATCTGCACTATGTTCTTTGAGCCTGATCTTGACTGATCTGCCTGTTTCCCCAATATAGTGTTCTCTATAGGAATAGTTGATAATATAAACACTTTTCTGCTGGAGTTGTTCTTGGTTGTATTTGACTGATTTCATTTTTTGTTTAACAGTTGTCAAGGGTTTGAATGAGGTTTTGATATTCTTTTTTATGAGAATTTTGGCTAGTTTGTCAGTTACACCATGAATATACGGAAGGTAGGCATTAGTGGTTGGGGGATTACTAGCTTTGTTTTTATTGTTTTTGGATTTGGCTTTTTGAATGGCTTTGAAGATGTCTTTATTATTGTATCCTAGGTTGGAAAATGTTCTTCTTACGTAGGTGATCTCTTCCTCGGTGTGGCTATCATCTCATATTCTACATGCTCTAGTGAAGAGGGTTTGAAGAACACCCATTTTTTGAGCTGGGTGGTGGTGTGAATCAGCGTGGAGATAATTATCAGTATGTGCATACTAATAATTATCTCCACGCTGATTCACACCACCACCCAGCTCAAAAAATGGGTTTTCGTCAAACCCTCTTAACTAGAGCATGTAGAATATCAGATGAGAGCCACACCGAGGAAGAGATCACCTACTTAGGAAGAACATTTTGCAACCTAGGATACAATAATAAAGACATCTTCAAAGCCATTTAAAAAGCCAAATCTGAAAACAATAAAAACAAAGCTAGTAATCCCCCAACCACTAATGCCTACCTTCTGTATATTCATGGTGTAACTGACAAACTAGCCAAAATTCTCATAAAAAAGAATATCAAAACCTCATTCAAACCCTTGACAACTGTTAAACAAAAAATGAAATCAATCAAAGACAACCAAGAACAACTCCAGCAGAAAGGTGTTTATATTATCAATTGTTCCTATGGAGAACACTATATTGGGGAAACACGCAGATCAGTCAAGATCACGCTCAAAGAACATAGTGCAGATATCCGTAACGAAAGAACCTGTTCCTCAGCTTTGGCTGAACATGCAGGTAAGACAAACCACCATATATGCCTTGAAAACACAAAAGTCATTGCCAATGAAAAACACCATTTCAAGCGAAAAGTCTGTGAAGCTCTTGAGATCATAAAACACCCACATAACCTCAATAGGGATGGAGGCTTGGAAATTAGTAGGAATTGGACCTCACTTCTCACCCCCATGGATTAAAAAAGACCCTCCCTTTCACAGCCCCCTACCTCTCTTCATCTTACCCACTCCTCTATAGATCAAATCAGCTCCTATCCTTACCACAAAAACTATTTATAATTCATTAACAATAATCCATTAACATAATCACATATAAATTTAGAAACGCGGCATTAAATAGTACATTAACCTCCTAGAAAACTAAACTCTCAAAACTAATCTAAAAAAATAAATAAATAAATAAATTATTATATTATTATACAATTAAAATTAATTAAAACAGAATTATTATATTAATTTATTTTATTTCCATTTAAATAAATAAAATAAAAAAAAAACTTATTACATAAACAATTCACTAAAACAAAAAACAAATAAAAATAAAAACAATAAACATCCCTCGCTTAAAAAACATAAATTAGGTAATTTATCAAAGGATATATACTTAATTGAAAAACCAAAACCAATAGCACTTAATTTAAGCAATTAATTAAAAACTAAAATAATTATATTCGTGTAAAATAAATAAAATTAAAAGAACTTTGTAATATATCATTAAAAACTATAAGAATATTAATACAAAATTAAATAATAAAAAACAATTTAAATTCAAATCATTTAGATGGTTGGCTTACAAAACTTGACATCTCACACAACCTTAACCATATTTATTACTAGTGTCTTTCTTCTTTGTAAATCAACCCTGATGATAAGTCTTGGTCTAGACTCGAAACGTCGACAATTTAAAGATGAAAATTGTGGAATATCCGAATTCATCTTCTAAAAAACCACACCATAGAAATCTACAAACCATTATCTTTTTTTTTTGTTTACGTAGTTACAAGTTTGGTCATTTCTGATTCTGAAGTTAAACTAACACTCTTCAGGATTCAACCCCCAACTAATTAAGATTAATGAAATTGATCTTATTTTCTATTTTTTTAATTGTTTGTTAAAACAAATTCATGGGAGTATGAATTTGAAATATTAGTTAATAGCTCAGCGTGAAGACCAAAGGAGGGGTCCCATTCTGGAGAAAGGAATCAACGTTTGCACTATTGTAAATTTGAATTCTCAGAAGAAATTTGGACCCTATAGGATCGGACCAAAGGGGAGATGTTGTAGCTTGGAGAAGCTCATGTCGTCATCAACAATCCTTGAAGTCTTTTATACTTTGAAGCTTGTGACCAGATTTCATTTGTGTACATTGTTGTCCAAATTAGACGGTTGGTTGATGGCCTTTAAACTTATTCAATTTTTATTTATTCTATTCCAAATAAGTGTATGTTGTATGTTTTACATTGTTCTTAATTTCATGCAATTATAAGCTTATTTAAAACTAATGAAAAATTATATTTTCATGGTTGGTAAAACTTATATTAGAATTGAATATTGAATTTAGGTAGACTTGTATGTGATTTCTGATAACTATTTATGCAGTTAAATTACCTGCTTATTTTTTATCAAGTGTTGTTGTTTTGTATGAACTATTTATGTGATGCAATAGTTTATTTTAGTCATAAATTCAATTAGTGATATTTGAATCTAAGTATGTGTTGTGAGGCTCTGGTAACTGCTTACTTCAATTACTATAAGTCATTTGAACTATTTATATGGTTTATCAATTCATCTTAATCTTGGATTCAATTTTGGACCTTTCGCTATGCTCTTGGTGTAGATTGGGGTTGCTCCTTCTCTCGATTAAGATGGGATAGATTGGGTTAGTTTTAGATTAGTGATAGGATAGCTCTTTCTATTTCTTGCATATTAACATAGGTTACACTTAGCTTTAAGAGATCATATTAGAAATTCTTCTTACGAGGATAAAAATTTCCAGTGGTAATTGGGCCCACATACTGGTCAGAATCACCATCCCAAACAAATAAAAGTCTAATTGGAACATGTTACGGTGAAAACTCAACCTCCCCTCCACCCCCCCATTTTTGACTTATTTATTCCAAATAATGGGGACCCTTTCAATAATTTTTTATCACCTTTTTAATATTTTCTTTTGGTTAAGTGTCCTACAATTTTGCTAATTTTTCATTTTCATTGGATTTCTATTTTGATTGCTTCATTGAGTTCGAATTTTCACTTGCTTTCTACCGCTACTTGTTTCATCTCATTTGGTTACACGGTTTGGTGCTCATTCGAAATTCAATAATTTTTACTATCTGGGTTTAAAAATGTACAAAATCTATATTATTTTAATTTTTGTAAATAAATTAGTAATTGATTGTAAATATTATTTCCTAGTTAATTTTTACTAATTAATTCATTTTTCACTAACGGTCCTACAAAATCATTGCAGCCAAATTGTAGAATAAATAAAATTATGTGTTTTCGGGATCTCGGTAATTTATTCCAATTCCCAATTTTAAAGAAATTACGAGACTTTAAATCTCGAAATTGCAAAGTAGTTGTAGTTCATTTTGTTAATTTTTTAATTCCCAAGTGTTTGTAGTTTATAATGGATGAGTCCCACTCCACGTGGGCCCCACATCACCTTATACCTCCCACTCCAACCATACCTCGAGGCTTATATAATATTGGAACTCTTTTATAAAAGCTCCAATGAAACATTCTTCACACCTCCAATGAAATCAAGTCCTGATATAAAAAAATCCCAATAAATAAAAATCTCGATATAAAAATCAAAAAACTTTTGATAAATAAAAATCCCAATATATTTTATCAAACCTTGACATTTAGGTTTTATGTCGAAACTTTCACATTTTAAAATACCGAATCTTCGATACTCCAATTACTCCTTAATCCTCCCACATGTAAAGGTCTTCCCTCCTCCTTATTAATGTGAGGACTCATAAAGAGTTCCCAAAAGTCACTATGGAGTTTGTAATTACGTTTATTAATTAATTTATTTAATAATTAATTTAATATTTTTAAATTAAATATTAATTGTTTATGTAATATATTTAAATTATGTAATATAATTAATTTATAATTAATTTAATTAAATTGTATATTATTAATAATTGTATTTAATTAATGTATAATTGTAATTATTTAATTTAAATTATATAGTTAATTAGAATTATTAATTTAATTTAGATTAGAATGTTTAATCAAATTTTTATAATTTTAGCCTAAGCAAAAAAAAAATTCCAGAATTCTAACAGTTTTAACTCTTCAATTTTGGAAGCTCATAAGTTGAGTTTTGTTTGGCCAAATGAGGCCCAGGATGACTCGTTAGATAAGTAAAATCATGGAGAATATCTCAGAAGTGGTTGCATAACCAGATTTTGTCATTAAATGAGTCTAAAATTTAGTAGAAAATTAAGCTCCGAATTTGTAACCAAAATTAATTTTCTTAGTTTAATTTTTGCATTTTCATTTACTCAAAACATTTGTTGATTTTAGATCCATTTGTTTATGTTCTCTTTGACCAATAAGATATTTACAATGATCAATGGAAAGCTCGAATTTCTTTTTATTTATTTATTTATTTGAATTTTGGTTTGAGATGTTTGTTTTCGTGATTTTGTATATTTTTATTTTTATTTGCATTTTTAATTTAATTTTGATTGGTTTTTGGCAGGAGAACAGTGGAGGAGATGTGGAAGAGAAGATTTTGATCAATGGTATTGCTCCAACGAGAGAGGAAAAATAATGGTGGCCAATCAAATTTGTGGGAGCAAATTCATTTTCCAAAACAATTCTCTCATTTTGATTTTGATTTGTAATTATAAACATGGTTTTTACAGAATTTAATAGGGGTTCCTCTCTTCTGAAATTTGTAATTCTAAAAGCACTATTGTAATAGAGGTTTCATGTTGTAGGTAGAGAGGATCAATCTCAGATTTGGGGATTATTGGGATTTGCCTCTTTTCATTCTAAACTATGTATGAGAGTTAGGGCTTGCAACTATTGTAGCCCTTTTTTTTAGCAGTAGAGTTTATGCTTTGGAGGAGATTGTAGGAGATTGGATTTAAAGAACGGAGCAGGAGACTGGGTTTTAATAAATTCACATTAAAAATTAGACCAATTTTTAATAAATTTGTATTAGAAATACTATTATTTTTAATGTGAATTTCATTCTTAATGGCAGAATTATGTTAATTGGATTTATATTGTGGACTACTGTCAATATGAATAATTGTCTTACAGATTAGCTATCTAATTTATTTGTCTCATGAATTTGTTGTTAATTGTATCTTTTGCTCTGATATATTAAAACCATATTTATGAGTAACTATTTACTCAGAAATGTGTCATCTAATTCTGATTTTAGTTTCCATTAGCATTTAGAGAACTGCTTCCTAATGTTATTGGTTCATCATTCATTGTTAATAAATCTTTGAACAACATGTTTGATAATTATAATATTAGTTAATTGAACTAATTCATTAGCTACATATTCATCTTAAGCCAGACATTTTAAAATCCCAATTATGTTAATATCTTGCTCTCGGTTGGGTTAGATCTACATCTCCCTAATCAAGATAGGCATAGGATTTCTTTCCTTTTGCTTGCATTCTAGCATAAATCTGCAATTTAGATTAAATCTTGCACTCTAGAAGTCCTCTTCTAAAAAAGGAAAAACCATAGTTGTGGCTTGGTTTAGTCTTAAATCAACTTAAGGATTTGCTTCCTTGTCTGTGCACAAAAAAAAGGCTAATATGATTGCTCTTTCTTTATTGGCAATCTAAAGACATACTTTAAGCCAACAAAGATAGCGAGAAGGTAATTGGACCTAGTTTAACCAGTTGGAACCACCATTCCAAACGGAAAAGGAGTTGCTTTAAGTTTACAATTGGATGGTCTCCCTTATAATGTTGAATGGTCATTTTGGACCATCAATAACACCTTGACCAGGCAATCTCCCCATTATTAACTTGATCAATTTCAAGCATCAACAATAGCTTAACCAAAAACATATTTTTTTGCATAATCTATTTCAAAAATACATTATGAAATAATAATCTCCACCTCCAAACATACACTTTTAATGAAAGTGAAATCCATAACTCAACTTCAAGTCTATTAAATGGATCGAAGTAATGTGATTGAGAGTCCTTCACATCCTCATATTTAGATTACAACACACTTCAATATTTCAACTTTGGAAAATATTAACGTAGTGGGAGAAAATATTACAAATGATATAATTGCACCATTAAATAGGTGGATATTCTAATAACTAATCGTGTTTTGTTTTTAAAATTGAATGAAGGGTGTATGTTAAAATTTGTAAATTACATAATAATTTAAGTTAGTGAAGTTAGATATTGAGTTTGATCCAGGAATGAAATGAAATACAAACTTAAATAGAGTTATAACAAGAACAAACTTGAATTTATTAATAATAAAATATTGAAAATTGTTTACGTGTAAAATGGAAATAAACTAGTTCGGAGGCATTTTTATCATAAATAAGAAGTGTGAAACCATAACCTATGAGATGAAGCATCAATGGTTTTGGGTTTTGTTGGGGTAAGTTGGACCGCCAACTTCTCGTGGTCTTAACTTTGGCATACTATCCCCATTTGGCTATCATAATACCTCATTTTGAAGATCTCCACAAGCAGGGAAAGAAAGAATATGAGAAACAAACTTTGGCATTTTTCCAGTCTTTTTGTTTTCCTAGAAAATGTCTTTTAGGACCTCAAAATGACTCTGAAAGTTTAGGACCTGAAAAATCGCCAAAAATAGAAAATTGTTCTAGAATTAAAGAAACTGAAAGGAAACAGCGTTGGGGGTCCAAGTGATATAGGTGGGTGGCCACCAATATCCACCTAGATCAAAATTGACATTTGAGACCCTTTTTTTGTGGAATAATGGACTTGTGTCTGCATAACAATTTGACTACTAAAATTTATAAAGGTGTATGTACTTTATTCCCCTCTAAATTTGAACTTGTGACTTTTTAGGAGAAAACGTATACCTTAACCATTAAATTATCTCTCTCTCTCTCTCTCTCAATGTTGAATTTAAACGATTTTAGGTTTTGGTGTTATGACTAAAATATGGCAATGTAATTATGGGTAAAATCACAATATATCGAGCCCATTGTGATTAACATATAGCCAATAATCTATGCCAGGGGAAGTTTTTTTCACGACCTAGAGAGATGGTGCAGCCCATGAAGACCTAGTCTTATGCCTGTGCTTCGGCGCCTCTTCTGTGCCCTAGGTCCTCCTACCCTGCAGCCCCGTGGCCCTAGGCCCTCTGCCTTGCTGCGACTGTCCCTGAGGTTGAGAGACTACGCTCCTGTTAGGATCGTTTGCTGCTGAGAGGGGCTTGTAAGCTAGGGTTCGCCCCCATGGAGGCCCCGGGCTCGCCCCAGGCAGGCCACCTCCCCCCCTCACCGCCTCCATCTGCCGAAGCCTTCTCTCGGCTCTTAGCCGGTTTGCCGCTGAAGAAAAAGAATGAAGAAGCCAAGTTTGTTAAGAGGCTCAAGGATATTCCTAAAATTTCCCTGCTACCAGAAACCCCGATCCAAGTCGCACTGTCCTTGGCTAAGTGAGCCCTTGTTAGCCAGTTCACTGGTCTATGGCCTTCTCCTAAGTCCACTGAGATCTGGGTCAATAAGAATTGGGTCCTTTGATCAAGAATATCATCACCTCTTATTTCTTAGGACAAGGGTTTTTCCTCTTCGAATTCACCTCTAAGGACGACAAGGATTTGATCTTCCAGAATGGCCCCTATTTCATCGGCCCCTAGGGTCTTTATCTCAAAAAATGGACGCCAGATTTCGACCCTGCAGTCGACGTTCCCACGGCTATCCCGGTGTGGGTCAGGCTTCCAAACCTTCCAGTGCATTGTTGGAACTGGGACTCACTGAAACACATCAGCAACGCCCTCGAGAAGTTCATAGATAGGGAAAATAACAAAGACCAATATGATTGTGCCCGAATCTGCATAGAAGTAGATCTAGAGGTGGGACTTCCGGAAGCCATCAAAATCAAAGTAGGAAGTTGGACCTACTTACAGAAGCTAGATTATGAGCAGTTTCCCTTCAAATGCCGAAAATGCCATGTCTATGGACACTTCGCCAGAGGATGCCCATCCAATGTTGAATCAGATAAGGGTAAAGAAGAAGGTTGGAACCAGGTCAAGTGAGCCAAGAAAACCCAAAAGAATGTTGGTCCAAATGGAAGAGGCACCTAGCAGGCCCCTCCTCAGCAACCCCCTTCTAGAATGGAGCAAGAAAATAAAATTTCCCCTCTAAGCTCACAAATAGAAGAAACATAGGAAGCAGATACCCAAAAATCATCCCCCCTCGCAAAATGTACCCCCTCTTCTCCCAAGGGGGCAAGCCTTGCCAAGAGCTCCAAAGGAATCACTGTAGAAGTCGAGGAAGCTGAGCAAGAATCTGAAGGCTCGGAGGAAGAAGGGGAAATTGGAGAATCCCAAACTTCAGTAAGGAGATCCACAAGAGGCCGAAAAACAGATCGGGAAAAAAGAGAGCAAGAAACTTTCAAAGATAAGATCCAAGGCAACCAGCCAACTCTTGAAAAGCTATTAGCGTCAAAACCAAAGATGGTGAGAAACCAGTCCCAAGGCTCCAAGGGAGCCAACCAAAAATACAAATGATGAAGATTGTCTCCTGGAACTGTAGAGGTATGGGGAGCAGAATCAAAGAAGAAGCCATCAGAATTTTAATAAGAACAGAAGCTCCTAACATACTCCTCATCCAGGAGACCAAACTAGAGGACTCCGTCTTCCTTCAGGTAAGTAAGAAACTCTGGAATAAATGTGATGGGAAAGCAATCTCAGCCCGAGGGGCTTCCGATGGGTTGGGCACCCTCTGGAATGCAAGTAAATTCTCAGTCATCTCTGAGACCCTCAATACTCACTGGTTGTTCTTAAAATTGAAGCACTTAGACTCAAAAGAGATTTTTAGACTCTTCAATGTGTATGTCCCTGTGAAGACTAGGGAAAAAAAGGCTTGCTAGGAATCCATAAGAAACCAAGCAGTCCTCGTTAATCTTGAGAACACCCTCATTGTCGGAGATCTTAATCTCACTTTCCTGTTAGCTAACAAGAGAGGAGGCAACATTGTTCGTGACCCAGCAAGCGAATGGGCAGAGGACCTTATGCAGGACTGGGATATGCTGGAAATTAAGCCAATTTTTGGCAAGTACACTTGGACTAATAAAAGAATTGAACCCAGTCACATCGCTGCCAACTTGGACAGATTCTTTCTTCAAAGATCTTTTCTTCTGCTTGGATTAGAGGCTAGAGTCCACATTCTCCCATGCAACACTTCTGATCATAAACCCATCAAGCTAGAACTCGTGTCTCAGCTTGATCTTGATCCTATTCCCTTTAGATTTAGCTCGCTCTGGGCTAAGGAATCTGGCTTCATGCAATTAGTTAAGGATTTCTAGTTGCAACAGGTCAAAGGCTCTCCCTTTTTCGTCTGGGAGGAGAAGCTCAGAAGAGTGAAAAAGGCTTTGAAAAGCTAGGCCAAATCTCTACCCAATCTAACCAACGAAAGAAAAAAAATTCAACGCACACTGGAAATTCACCATCTCCAGGCTGAAAAAGCTTATATAACAAAAGAGATTCTAGATAAAGAAGCCCAACTCCAGCAAAACTATCACAAGGCTTGTCTAGCTGAGGAAGAATATTGGAGGCTTAAGTCACATAGCCTCTGGCTTAAAGCAGGGGACAAGAACTCTTCCTTCTTTCACAAACAAGCTTAGGCAGGGAAATGTACCAACTCCGTCTCTGAAATCAAAGATGGCACTACCATCCACAAGGATAATAGAAACATAAAAAAAGTAGCCTCCTTTCATTTTAAAAGTTTGTATGGTGAAGATATAAATCTAGACCAAAACTCTAATATGATGGATGTGGTCCCCTCCTTGATTATTGTTGAAATGAACCATCTCCTTGAAGCTAAAGTCACCAAGAATGAAGTCAAGGATGACCTCTTTGCCATGGACCTAGACAAAGCCCCTGGGCCGGATGGATTCTCAGCCAGATTCCTCCAAATTTGTTGGTCGATTGTGGAAAAAAATCTTTACAAAATGGTTCTAAAGTCCCAAGTTTGCCAGAAAATCAGAGGCAACACGAACTCCGCTTTTCTTGCTCTCATCCCCAAAGAGAAAGGAGCCAACTCCTTCAGCGGTTTTCGCCCAATCTCGCTTTGTAATATTGATTATAAATTACCAAAGTTATCGCTAATAGATTGAAGCTCATTCTCCCCAAAATCATTCCGGAAAGCCAAGGAGGCTTCATTCAAGGTAAACAAATTGTGGACAATTTCATTCTGGTCCAAGAGGCAATGCACTCAAGTCTGAGCCGTAATGAAAAATGTATGGCTGTCAAACTTGATTTAGAAAATTTATTTGATCGAGTTAGGCATAATTTTCTGCTGAAAGTCTTACATAAGCTTGGATTTGGTGAGAAATTTATAAACTGGATTCGAGCTTGCATTTCAGAGCCTTGGATTGCACCGTTAGTAAATGGTAGAGCTGCTGATTTTTTCAAATCCACGAGAGGGCTCAGGCAGGGGTGCCCTCTCTCACCTCTTCTATTTGTTCTTCAAGCCTCAGTCCTTAGTTTTTATTTAGACAAAAAAATGATGGATTAGGAAATCACTGGGCTTTTCATAGCAAGAGGCGTTAAAAACATAAAGCATGCCCTCTTTGCGGATGACACCTTGTTATTGGGAGTTGCTTCTGTGCTCATGGCCTCCAGATTTAAATGAGTTATGGATGAGTTTTGTATGGTCTCAGGAAGCAGTCTAAACTATGGCAAATGTCATATATATTGTTGGAACACCACTACTAGCTTGCTCAACTCTATTTCCAGAACCTTTGGCTTCGCAGCTTCCTCAAATTAGGCTTCCTTCAAGTACTTGGGCCTCCCTGTTTTTCTCAAAAGAGCCTACAGCAGAGATTGGCTCCCCCAATTGGAGAAATTCAAGATCAAATTGCTTGCCTGGGGCTTTTCCTGGCTTAACATTGCTGCTAAGTCTGTTCTCATAAAATCTATTCTTAACAGCATTCCCTTATTTCAGTTTTCTGTCCTTCTTGCTCCCATTGGCATTCTTAGAAAAATGGAGGAGATCATTCGAAATTTTTTTTGGAAGGGGGGTAAGCAGAATGAGAAAAAGATTTTGCTAGTCAACTGGGAATCCATCTCCAAACCTCTATTGGAAGGAGGCTTGAACTTCAAAAATCTTGGCATCTATAATATTGCAATGGGAGCTAAATTAATCTGGAGAATTATTGCTCCTAACCCTGGCTAGGCGCAATTAGCTCCTTGGAAAAGATATTTCAAAGGCCAGCACTCTCACTACCTAGACCACCTCAGACACATCCAAATATGCCCTTTCTAAAGCTCTGTTTCAAAACTTTCCCTCTCATCAATGCTCATACCTACTGGATTCCCAGTAATGGAAAAAGGATCAACCTCTGAACAGACAGGATAATGAATAATGAGCCACTAGGAGACTGTAGCTCACTCCAAGCACTGTGGAGATGGATGAACAAGACAGGAATGTGTTCCCTGTGGGACATTTCCTTCTGGCAAGATTCACATTGGGCTGGCTGGAATCTTCAAACGCCCCCAAAATTGTTTATGTAGCGCGAGATCCTGTTATCCAAGCTCCATGGATTAGCTCCAACGCTAGCATGAAATCGTGACTCAAGAGGATGGGGTGCGCAGGCTGGTGGATACACAGTATCTCATGGTTACGCCAAGCTATGTGAGCACCCTCATGTGGCCACGAACCTAAACCGTGGAAAGGGATATGGCATAATCCCTCCTTGCCAAAAATGATTTCTTCAACTGGCTGCTATGCCACTCCAAAATTTTGACTCATGATAATCTTTAGAAGCGAGGATTCCATGGCCCTTCAAGGTGCTGCCTTTGCAAGGAAAACCAGGATAGCGTAACTCACCTGATGCTTGAATGCACTTTCACAATGCATATTTGGACCGAACTGCTGGGATCTTTGAGTTCCAGCTTCGCTTTGCCTTCCTCCATTCCTGATCTTTTTGCTAAATGGCTGCAAAGGTATCCCGGTCCCCCTCCAAAAAATAAAACTATCAGAGCTGCTTGGTCTATTCTCCCTAAAACTATATGTTGGCAGATTTGGCTTGAGTGAAATAAAAGGATCTTCATAAACCATGAACAAGATTCCAAGCTCGTGGTAGTTAAGATTAAATGCCAGTTAAAAGAGTGCCCGAGAGAGTATAAAGATGATTTAAGCCTAAGCCAGCAAGATATAAATTGGGGATCTTCTCTTGATCTTCAGTTCCAAAAAATTGCAAATAGTATCTCCCTCCGCAAAGATTGGCAAATAAGAGTTACAGCAAAAGAGTTTCAGCAATGGATTACAAATCATCCGAGACACTCTCTATTTTTTTATGGAGCTGCAAAGGGCAATCCTGGAAGAGCTGGCGTTGGAGGTGTAATATTGAATCCAGAAGGCATAAGGATCCACAGTTTCGCCTGGGGTTTGGGCATCGCTTCTAGCATTCAAGGTGAGGCTTTGGCTCTTTTCCAAGGGCTCAAGCTTTTGAGAGTGTTGAACATCAGGGAGGCTAATGTAATTGGGGATTCTCAGGTTATCATTAACACTATGGTGACACATGCTAAGCCAACGGACCTAAGGCTTGCAAAGCTGATTTTCAAAATAACAGATCTCGGAGACTCATTTCAGAAATTGAATTTCTACCACGTGATGAGAGCTAACAAGGAGGCGGACATTAAAGCCAACAAAGCAGCCCTTCTTACAGCTGGAGCTTTGCTAAGAGGCGGACAGGAAACATGGGAACCAATTCCTTAATTTAGAGAGTTGTTATGTTTTACTGCCTATTGTTAAATCAATATGTATGTATCCACAAACTTGGGAAAATCTCTAAAATTGACCACATAGTAGCAACTAAAAAGAGATACGAGCTAAGCATAAATAACACGGCCTTGCAAGGTTGTGCGGTAATCGTGGCATTAGGCTCTCCTTTTGTAATCCACTTTTTGACATTAAGGCCAAATATCTAATATATCCACTACCAGTTTTTGTAAAAATAAAAATAATAAAATCACAATAGATCATTTAAATACTCATTATAAACTCAATATGTTACATGTATGAATTAAAGTTCAATGCAGAAAGATAACAACTTTTTTCCCATCACCCAAACTAAAACCATTTTACATCATTAATATTTCTATCAAAACTTTACAAAATTTTATTTCATACCCTAATTATCATTAATATGAAATTTACTCTGAAAATCAATAAATATCTCATAACTTCTTCCATCACATCTTTTCACCATAATTTTATTAACCATTAATCCACTTAAAATTATTTTTTAATAATACTGCACTTTTAACCCTGGCCTCTTATATATTTATTAATTATTCATAAATCATCCCAAAAACCTAATTTTAAATTAAGTATTATAATTCATCCCATCTTTCTTTTTCTACACTTCAAATATATATAGTAATATTTACACTGACAACATAATACAAACACATGATGTGACCTCTTGACATTATTCTTACATAACTTCAACCGTGCTGACCATGATTACAATCCTTCCACCCCGCGTCTCCCAAAAAAGAAAAGCGTAAAGCCAAATACATAGGGTGGAAAACCACGTTATACCTAACTTTAAACACCATTTAGGTATCGTTATCATCTAAAACTATTCACCATACCTAGTTGTCATTTAAAAATATTATGAGGGGGTGTTTAAGTTAGATTGAGTTTCATGTGTTTTTGGTTACAAACATTGCAATTTAGGTTGATTTTTTTTCCTGAGCAGTTGGATAGTTTAATCTGGTTAAAATATTGTTAAAATTATAATAAATTTTCATGAGTTTTTTTAGTGAAATTGTGAATGGGTTAGTTTTCAAAACATATTGGGTTGAAAGAGTTTATTAGTCGTGTAATTTTAGGAGAGTTGAAGATGAAAAATACTTTCTCTTAGATTATCCATTTTGTACTCACATCCAATCTAATTTTCAAAATATTTGTCACATTACCAACTTTCTTGGTCATTTAACTCAATAAAACTTTAGTCATTTAGGAGCATTTTTCTAACTTCTTTTTTAGAATAGAGATAAAATGTTAAAAAAATATAATTAATCTCTTACTTAGGTTTGGTAAGCCATATTAATCTTAGTAGACGTTAATCATCATCACCATCATCGATTTGAAACATGTTCCATTTAGTGTGCAAAGTTGTCATTTGAGCCCACCACATATTTAAAATTAATGTTCTTTTAAAGTAAATAGTTTATTTGTTGACTAATTTAAATGATGTGAATGGCTGAGAGAGATTTTCTATTTTTTTACTTATGTTTAATTTTTTAACTTATGTTTAAATTTTTTATGAAGGCGCCTTGTGATAAGGTTAAAAAAGTAGAGTTTTTTGTAAATAAGATCTTTCATGAATGTATTTTTTGGACATCTCAGCCCTTAACAAATCATAAATTATTAATATATCTCACTATGAGTTGTTAAATATAATATTAATGTTATAGTGGTTGTTAATAAATTTTATCTTAAATATCATCTAAATTACTCCAATTAATTATTAATTTGTTACTATTTATAACAAACTATTAACTATACTTTTCAAATTATAATGAAAACAAATTAATCTAAACTACTTTAACAAAATTTAAATTTGTGATTTCAATATAGGAAAAGTAATTTTTTATATAACAAAATATTCCACAATAATGAGAATTCTCACTAAGATGCTTTTCAAATTTACTTTAATCAAATTCTCAACTATGAATAGTTGAGAAGAAAAAAATAAATGAAAATTCCAACAGAAAAACGATTCTCAAAATCTTCCATGACAATAAGAATTCTCATCAACATTCTTTAGGTCCGCCTATAAGAACAATGTCTTTGCCTATAGAAGTGGCTAAAGCATGCTTGATGTCAAAGGAAAGTAAATGGAGACATCCCGTACTACTTCTAAGTAAAGGTCAAGTGAGGAGATTCATCCATGTTTTTGAAAGATGGTGATATTTTTAATTCCGTAAATATATTATGTATAAGTATAGTGTTGGTATTTAATATATTATTAAAATAATTTATAATTGATATTTAATAAATAATAAAATCATTTATATTATCTTATTATGAATTATAATAATATTTTCATATATTTATTATAATGATTTTAAATTACATTATTAAAATTTATGAAATATATTTGTAAATAAGTTTTATATTTTTTTATTAAAAATATCTCTTTTAGATGGGTGATTAAGTTAGTAAAAGGGGAAATGTGTTGTTACCCCACTAACTCATGAGCTAGTAGTATGTGGTAACACGCTTTTAGAGGAGTTTAATTAAGACATGCATATTATACATATGGTTGCCACAACTCTCCACCTAATAGGTTTGTGTCGCATTCATTGCTTTGGCTTGATTAAAAAGGGAATTATAGGAGATTTGTGGTGGTTTCATATTGTTGACAGTTCAACTCTCATGGATTTTAAGCACAATCCTATCAATCATTTGGCATTCAATGATTATCAATCAATGGTTATCTAGTTGAGACTTCACATGCTTCATAGGGATACTCATAGAAGGGACTGGTAGGAACACAACAAAATCGGGTCTCCTTAGTAATTAGATGTCAATCCTTATTTGTTGGTGTCGAAGCCGAGATTTTTTTGTTTGTTTAATTTTGTTAAGTATGGGAGCCACACAAGAGGATTAAGGAGTGTATAAGAGATAGATGGCACGCAACACAAGGTTGGCATAGGAGGTAAGGCATGGTGTAGGTCGACATCGCACAAGAAGGAGATAGTGTTGCTTGAGAACATGAGGCACATACAAGGAAATATTGGTAATTAGGATTTTGTAGCATGATGGAGCCAACAAAAGATGTTGTGGCAGGTAGGAGGTTAGAGATATTTTGTTAGAGAAGGAGAAAGGGCAGAGTGGGGCAGTTCGACGGGAAGATATTTTGAAGGATCGTTATTACGCATGGGCCATCTCAGGGATGGGATCAGGAAATATCCCAACGGTTTGCAAGACAACTAGCAATAACCAGGTAGAGGGCCGAGAAGATTCGAAGGGCTTCCAGGCGAGGATAAAAGGAGGTGTTGAAGATAGAATGTGGGTTGGACGTTGGACGAAGGAGGAAGCGGAATTGTAGAGTCTTCCCTTGGTCGTGTAATGTCTTTGTAATTTCTGTGTTTGAATGTCTGGAGTTGTAGATGGGTCTATTATAGCCAATAATTGTTGAGCAACCTTATTGTACTATTCATGCATATATCTATATATGGGTTTGGACTGCAAGTTTTTGTCCACTATTTGTACATGTTATGGATTTGAAAGATTGGTGAGCTTGTTGATCTAATGATTGTAACTCAATGCATGATGCTTTTTTCTTCTTTTACGATATTATAATCTAATGGATGTTCAAGTTGCCCCATATATTTTGTGTTGATGTTTGAATCTCTAATGTTATTTATGCCATATGGAATTTATGTATGTTAACAGGTTATTTATGGTCTCGAATATTTGTGAATGTGTGTAATGGTTGGGTTGTTGTAAGGTGGTTAAATATAACTAGATTGCACTTTTTGCCTATAAAGGAACTGGCCTTTAGAATTATTGATACACCTACTAATGCCCAAGAGTGTAACTTCATGTGACTTCCTGTGCGTTGTCGCCTTTGACTTATGCACTGTGTTATGAAACTAGCTCACAAAAAGATAGAAAAGATAGTTGAACGCCTTAGAATTTAGCCTCTTCGAGGGGGCAACCTCCTTTACATTACACAAATGAACAATTCTTAGATGATACAAATGGCAAGACCTCCTTTCTGTATATAGGAGTCTAAGGGGTCATAATATAATCAGAGTCGACATAACAATAATAATGTAAGGGCACAATAATAACAATAGTGGGCTTCTATGGGGACTACATGGGTACAACAATATAATAGGGGGGTTGTACTAATAACAATAAGGGGTTACACTAGTAGTATAGAGGCCTAACATGCCCCTCTCCTTCAAAAAGTGGTGTCCTCAATGCTTGAGTAGTTCTTGATGCTTCTGTATTAAATTCTTGTCCTACCATGTGAAATCTTCAACAGGTAAGTTCTTCCACTTGATGAGATGCTTTGAAATTGATCGATTCCGTAGTTGTCGACTTCTCGGTTCTGTAAATGCTTTAGGTTCCAATATGCTTTTTCCTTCCTTGTCAAGTTCTGGCAATATTGTTGGAACTGGGATATTCAGCAACTTTTGAATGAGTTCCCACCCGGATTCTCCATTCTTCCATTCATACCTTCCTTTATTTATCAAATTTGGTTGGATAATTGTCCCAACCTCTACCATTTCTATAACCATATGTTCAATTTCACTCCTTTGGGCATATGGATATCTATAAGGCTTGACATTTGGTGGAACACATCCTGGAATAAAATGAATAGCATGATCATGACCACGAATACGTGGGAGACCTTTGGGAGTCTCAAATACCTTGGAATGATTGTCCAAGATTTTCAGGAGATCTGGATAAATACATTATTTTGATGTGCAAATAGTTAGCGAACATAACTGTGCAATTACGCCTTGTTGTTCTTTCTTTAGAAGCTTTGTCATTCTGTCAAAGTTAATTACCTTTCCTGGTTTCCCTTGTGATACCCCTTAATTCAACTTCCTTTCCTTCCGAAGAAAATTTCTTGAAAATTAAAAGTTGTTGTGCTCAAGGATTGTAGCCATAGGACTCCTAATACAACATCAATACCACCCATTGGAATGGAAAACATTAGGCTATTCAATAAATATTCTCCCATGGATAGCTTGATATTATGGCACTTTCTAGAGCAATTTATGGTTCCTTCACTTACAATCGTCACTTGACACTCTAGTGCTGGATCTAGGAAGCAATTCAAGTCCTTGGCTATCTTACAATTAATAAAATTATAGGTACTACCTGAATCAATCAACAATATTACCTTTTTCTTCTTGATATGTCCTTCTATCTTCATGGTTTGAGGAGTGGTAATTCTGATGAATGCATTACAAGATATGGTCGGATTCATTTCTTCTTTCTCTGGGGTTGGTTCCTGGTGAGTATCCTTTTCTTTTGATGTTTCTTGATACTTTTCTTCCTGATATTTCATTGTTTGAAGCTTCTTCTTCTTGATTTATCCTTTTATCTTGAGAGTTTGGGGAGTGGTAATTTCTTCCAATGCTTTACAAGATATGGTCGGATTCATTTCTTGATGCTCTATGTGACCTTTCACTTCTTGAAAAAATTTCTTCTTGATATGTCCTTCTATCTTGATAGTTTGAGGAGTGGTAATTCTGGCCAATGCATTACAACATATGGTTGGATTCATTTCTTCTTTCTCGATGTGATCTTTCACTTCTTGAACCTTTTTCTTCTTGATATGTCCTTCTATATTGAGAATTTGAGAAGTGGTAATTCTTGCCAATGCTTTACAAGATATGGTTGGATTCATTTCTTCTTTCTCTGGGGTTGGGTCCTGGCACATATCCTCTCCTTTTGATGTTTCTTGATCCTTTTCTTCATCCTCTTCATACTCTATGTAAAATAATTTGTTCTCAGCACACTTATGACCTTTAGTGCATTTTCTATCACAATTGTAACAAAGCCCTTTTTTTCTTTTTTCTTCCAATTGTTGTGGTGTAACCCTTCTAGGTTGTGGAGGGCTAGGAGAAAAAACACTTCCATTATTATAGTTGTGAGGGGTAGACTTCCTTGTTGCCATAATTTTACTTTCCACTTTGTAACAAAGCCCTTTTTCTCTTTCCAATTGTTGTGGTGTTGCTCTAAAGAAGGTGTTGCTCTTTATATCCTCATAATGTGCTATCATTTCCTCCATGAATATTGACCACGTAACCAGTTGTTTACGAGAACAAAGCCCTTTAAACCATAAAAAATGATCTAGTTCTAAATATGAAGATGCAATACATACCTTTTGTAACAGTGGTACACCATGTAGATCAAAATATTGCTCCATCTGAAGTATCCAATTTACCGGATCCTTGCCATCAAACTTACTCATATCGCCTTTTCTTGATTTTACGAGCTCGATCTTGAAACAACTATAACTCTATAATTTTGGTTCTTCCAATTCTGAAATTGCGACCTACAGTAGCCCTTTGTGTCCTCTTTCCAATGCCACCAGTCTGATCGAATTTAGATTCTCCAAGAAAGAGTTATGCACAATATCCCAAGTTGACCTGATTATATATCTTTTCAGAAGAGCAAACTTGTATGAAGTGCCACGTGTCACTGTTTCAAAAAAGTCCAGGATGAGGCCACGAAGATTGCACAACTGGAAGCCACTTTTAGAGGCCGCACATTGACGTGCTACATGAAATTCAAAAGCGCAACTCGATTTCGACAAAACATGTTTCTAGTGGAGATCAAGCAGGTGCTGATAAGGGAGTTCTAGAATTTGAAGTTAGAATCCTAATGCATTATAGAAATGAAGGAAATCAAGCAAGGTCTAAGTGAGTCAGTATGGGACTTTGAGCAATGATTCAAAGTTTTAAAGGACAGGCTGAAGTTCGAGATCCCATCCTCACAGCATCAAGAATGGTTCATTGTGGGATTGTTGTTGCGTATCAAAATACCACTAATGAAACAACAAATAGGCATGCAATTGAAGGCTTTATAACTTGCACTGAAAAAAGAGGCTTCACCAACAAGAGGTGGAGGTGGCAATCGCAAGTGCAGTCAAAATTGGTTGCATTAACCTTACAACTTCAATAATTGAATAAGGGGAAGGAAAAGTAAGAGGAAGTATGGTGCACCCTTTGTTGGACAAAGGGTTACCACATAAATGAATGCAAGTTGTGACAGACTACATGGCGACTAGAGTAGTGAATCTTCTTGTGCAAGGTAGAGGAATATGTTGTGAGATCTATCGATTGTGGGGCCGTATATTGGTCAGTTTCACGATGATGCAAAAATATGAGGCTACAGCCTGCATTGTGTTTTGCAACTTTTTCAAATATGTAGGACATGATATCCATCAGTGTTGCACACTAGAGTTGATGCACGATCGCACTTTTGACTCATTTTGAGTGGAGGGACTCGAAGGGATAGAGGCAACGATGACTGTATTCAACCAATATGGGTATAATTCAGGTGGACAGTATAATCAACAAGGTCGAGAGCGAGGCATGGTGGCTAGAGGACTTGAAGGACTGGGTCGAGGAAAAGGAGGATTCGACCGAGGACAAAGCACCATATTTTGTTACAATTGTGGTCAACAGGGGCATTTGGTGTGAGATTACACTAGCCCTTGTTGCACTTGTATCTATTGCAAATCATTATACCATCTGATTGAGAATTTCCCCCAGTCGATTTCCGCGTGGTAGGAGAAGAAGGGACCCAACAGGCAGATGATAGTTATCCAACCTCGCAGGACCTAACATCGGGTTGGTGCAGTGACTCGAGGAGGTGTCAGGACAGGGGTAGATGCTACGAATCCATAGACATTGCAACCACCTCTGAAATTCAATCCTATGTGAGAGAAGACTCTATATAAAGAGGCCTTAAGGGAGTTGGTCACGGCAGAATGGGATAGGTCGGAGGTTATGCACGAAGCGGCCATGTTGGAGGTATATGACAACTCTACTAGAGGAGAGCATAGGACAATCGTAAATCTAGTTCAAAGTCTGCTGCAAAGTTGTTTAGAGTTGGTAAAATACGCCCAGGCCTTGGAAAAGCTCAAGAGGATGGTGGAGCAGTGTGCTAATGGATCTGAGGTAAGCATTGCGTGAACTTCACCATGCAAAGTAAACTAGGTGGCACGCAGGAAGAGAACTAGCAAGGAGTTTCAATTTGGTATGCAAATTGGGAATATGATATGGATAATATTAGGTTAGACTTAGGGTCTAATGTAAATATTCTACCAAAAAGCACGTGGGAATTGATGGGGAAGTTGAAGTTGACTTGGTCTCTAATTTAGCTCAAGTTGGAGAACCAACATCATATATTCCCTATTAGATGGTTGACAGGAGTGCTAGTGGACATCAATATGGTGTCAAGCACTGCTGACTTTCAGGTGATTTAGATTGTGGATGACACTAATCCTTATCCTGCTTTATTGGGGCTCGACTAGGATTTTGACAACCAAGTAATTATTAATTTAAAGAAAAGATAGATAATTTTCAAGGGTGGAGATATCTGATTCATAACACCATTGGACCTGCAGGAAAGAGATCGATATGTCAAGCCTACGTGCGAGGTCTAGCTTTAATGTGAGTCTCACCACTCGATGAGAATACTACGTAAATCCCACAATTAATGGAATGTTGAGCTGGAGTAGTATTGGATCCTGCACTTCAAATTCAAAAGAAGCTTTGGAGAATTGGCATAATAGGCTGCATGAGGTTAGAATGAAAAGATGTGTGCACATAACGATGATGGTGCACTGGATAGGAACTGAGGTGCGTGACCCCCCTCACTTTGATGGATTGTCAGAAGTAAATATTTTTCTATAGGAGAATGAGGACCAAATACTGGAATGTCAAAGGATTCCTACACTAGATGTTTTGTTGCACTCAACCTTAACCAAATGGTGGGTTGTGCATAAAGAACAAGTCATGGGATGGAAACAATGTAAAAAATTGATGAAGGTTAGGTTTAGGACCAGCTTTGGGTCCCTAGAGATAAATATTTAGGCACGGAGTGCCCTAGGACACACTTGAAGTGGTGTGTTGCAGCATGGACCAAGGTATGAGTACCACAACAGGAGTGGGTGCATAAATTCATACACACCTTGGACACCATTCCAACTAACTAGTATATTGAGTTAGAGCTGCGCAGAGGAACACAGTATTGGAACAAAATTGCGCAAAATTTTAGGGCCACCTTTAGTTTTGAAGTGGAGGAGCTAGTGTCAAATGAAGCCTTAAAGGTGTTGCAACAGAAGATATTTGCCACAAAGGAACTGATGTTGGACAGGAACACACCACTATGCTCGATGCATCAACATATGCATTGATCACAAGAGTTTTTTGAGTGTTATAATGTAGCAAAGAAAGGAGAGGATGAAAATGATCCTTGCAACATTCAAATTCTCGAAATAGAAGGAGAATGTGATGTAGGTGGACCGCCATTACAATTTGTAGAGTACACACAATCTATCCAAATTCAAAAGGTGAACATTAGGATAGAAAAAAGTCCCAAGATGGTGGTCGTTGGGGACTATTAAGATGACGGCACCATCAAGAAGGTTGTAGACTTGTTGCGCGAGTACCAGGATCAAACCCTTAACACTTTTGAGGAAATGGAAGGGACTACCACAGCTAAAGTCAAATATGTAGAGGCAAGTGGAATTACTATGTGTCACGAGAGTGTGGCTACAATCCGTAGTCAGGCCATGTTCCAAGAATATGGCTAATTTAAACAAGGGTTAATAGGAAGGGGAGTTATCCCCTATGTATATATGTAAAGTCTAATGTACATAGGTTAGGAATGAATAGGTTGGAGTAATAGTTGGATTATTGATTAAAACTGTGAGGAAGATATGGCGCAAACTACCTCAATGTGATGGGAGGAAAAAGGCTAAGCTAGAGGTAGGACCATGTAGGAGTATTGTCAAGGATGGACAACATGTCGTGTTCGGGGTAGCCCCACCAAGGAGTAATCATGTGAAGAATTCAAGATGAGAAATAGGAGCCACAATTTTACAAACCAAGCACATCGATGATGGTGTATCTTAACATGTGAATTCTAAGAGATTCAAGTGACAGGAAGGACCGAGAGATAAGAACTACACCAAAGCAACCATTCCTTGTATTGTGATCTTCGTTGAAGTGAAAGAAAGTGAATGAGTGGATTGCTGAATTCAATTATATGAAAAAAGGAAGCATGCGAACTATTAAATGAACAAGGATTATTGAGATGAGGAGCCAAATGAGATTAATACTGAGGTAAAGAAAACAAAACTAGTTAAGATTGAATAAGACAAGAAAGATACCAAATGTGAGCCATCATATTTGGTTGATCTGAAGAGAGATTTTACACTAGGGATATGTAGGAATACTGTGATTCAGATAAGAGATTCATAATAGAAACATCAATATCATAATCTGCTAGGATAAAGAGTGGGAAGCATGGAATGCCATAAAATACCACCTAAAGGATGAATGAAGAATATAAAAGTGCTTGAAAGAAAGTTTGAGAGTAGTTGGAGATCACAGAGAATAAGGATTGTTTAGAGTTGAAGAAGGGTGGAGTAGTGCAAGGATGGCGTAAAGAGAGAAATGATATAATGAGATGCACATAGGGAGTTGAAGGAAGAATGAATATGGGTGAGGATATGGTGAGAGGAGATACCATAGATATTGGCACCAATAAGAGGACTCGACTATGGAAAAAGAGATTGCGTCAAAGGAGAAAAAACTGGGAAAACCAGAATGGGAGATTTAGTCCAGAAGGGGTGGTTAAGCTGTATCGGGTGGCCTAGACAAAGAAGGGCACCCGCTACTCACACATATGGTTTTATGTCATACTACAATCTCAATAGTTAGTATAGTCTGACACCCCTTGAAGGAAGGCTTTGCAAGTCCATATGGTGGAGCAAGGTTGGGACAATTCCCACTCTGGGAGGTGTAACAGTAGGATGAGATTTTTCTCCAATGCATGATGGTAGGACTGTGAAACCTTACCCTTAACTATTACTTTAAATCAGACAAAATCCCTATTATGGCATGTAAAAGGAGTTAGAATCACTTTAAGGAAATGGGATGGCTAGTTGAAAAAGGTTGAACCACCCCACCCCAGTAACCCTCGAAGCATCTTGAAAAAAGAAAGCAAACTAAAATCCTACCATTACCTATCAAAGGAAAGAGCATGTATGACTATAGGAAGGAGATAAATGTCAAGGGAAAACATAGAACTAAGACCTGGAGCAACAATGGTGGTCAAGTTTCTCTTTATGAGAGCACCGCTGAGGGGAGGGGGGTAGTGGCTAACCCCTCCTCATCTGTTCGAAGAGCTCTAAGGCAACCAATGATCTAATTGGGAAAATTAGTTTTGTTGTGCTAAATTCATTTTTAGAATATGTTAAAAGTGCTTATGGATTCATAGATTAATTGCAAGTTTAAACATGAGGTTTTGAGTGCTTTTATGTAAATTTTATGTGCAAATTAACATAACAAATTACTGAACAACAGCTTATAATAGACATAAACATCACCATAAGTGGTATCACAGCAACACATGATGAAGGGGTTCACCCCTCTTGGGCTACGTCTCCTTGGTCCATCTTCCAATGGCTTGGCCCTCCCTATTATGCTAAAAAGTGTGAATACATAAATTTACAATGCTCGGAAAGCTTTAAAACCTATTCTAATGGCTCTAGAATGCCCAAAAATGCTTGTGTAGCCTCTTTCTGCTCCTGATTTGGTCAAAAACTGAAGAAGTTATGGCTTTTCCAAGTCTTCTGCTAATCGCACTGCAAATTCCCCAAAATGCCCTAACGAAGCGACAATTTTGCCTATTTTTGGGCGAAATTTTTGGACGCGTTAAATTGTCTCTAATGCCTTAGGTCCAACTTTCGTGGCCATATGGGGGCCGCGTTCTCGAGACTAAGGCCAATGGCCCACCCCCACCAGTCGAGGCCCCGCTCCTCTCTGCCGGTGGTCGCAACAATGGCGGGTGCCCAAGGGCTGGCCCTTTCCCCAGATTGGCGCGTTCATGTAATCTAAATATACGTCGATGACATAACATGTTAAGACTTGTGCGATGGCGTGTTGGTATGTAGCTTGTCTTGTTGTATGGTGGTCGCAGGTTCGCCCCCCGCTACTGCTGCCCGGACCTCGACCCAAAATTTTGGTGGCCCTCGGCTACCACATGGCAGCCTTTGGTTGGGCCACATGTCAGCCCCTGGTTGGCCACCAACCAACCAATAAAAATATGCCAAATGAACCCAATTAGAATGTGCCACTTGGCACAAAAGAATTTGTCAAAGGTCATTGACTAGTCAGTAGTACAGACTGCTGACTAGGCTGTCACATTTTGCAAAAATTCGTCTGTTTGGGAAAATGAACAGAACATGATTCTGGGAGCATACAGTGTCTGTTTTGCGCGAAACAAGTTGCGCCGGATTCAGGATGACAAGTACTATGTGGTCGTTTAGGTTCCACACAGATCCAATAACTTTGAATTTTGAGCTTCTTTTTTTAAGCACCTGATGAACCAGTTTCCCTGTTTATCCCCAAAGGTATTATACCAGAAGCAAGAAGACAAATTCAGTAAAAACATACAATTATCGAAGCCATGGAGATAGAAGGAGGACTGACTAGCTAAGGACTAGCCACATTTTAGTGTTAGGGGCCTGCTGGAGCCCATAATTTTTTTATATTATTTTTTTAAGTGTTGAACTGTGCAGGAGGGTTCAGGAGCACGGAAGAGATGGATGACACGCAACATATGGCTAGTGTAGGAGGTAAGGTGCAACATAGGTGAACGCCATGCATGAAGGAGATAATAGTGCTCAAGGACAAGAGGCACATATAAGGAAATATTGATCGTTGGGATTTTACAATAGATGGAGTTGACAAAGGATGTCATGGTAGGTAGGAGGTTATATATATTTTGCAAGAGAAGGAGAAAGGGAAGAGTGGATTAGTTCAGTGGGAAGATATTTTGAAGGAACATTATTACGCATGGGCCAGCTTAGGGATGGGATTAGGAAATATCCCAATGGTTTGTAGGACAACTGGAGAAACCAGGTAGAGGGTTGAGAAGATTCAAATGGATTCCAAGTGAGGATAAAAGGAGGCATTGAAGATAAAACGTGGATTGGATGTTGGACAAAGGAGGAAGCGAAACTATAGAGTTTGTCCTTGGCTGTGTGATATCTCTGTAGTTTCTATAATGTATGTGTTTGAATGTCTAAAGTTGTAGATGGGTATGTTAGATTTGGTAGCTACTAAGCAACTTTATTGTATTATTCATGCATATATCTATATCTAGGTTTGGGGGGAGGCGAAAATGAGCCTGCGGGAGCGCGCCGGTTTCGACTGAATAGAATAGGGTTCGCTTAAATCGCAGGAACATTAGGTTTAACCGCTGATTTTCTCCTCGCTGTTTTCTTTCCCAGACCGTTGCACTCTGCTGCCGCGTCGCCATCCTCACTATCCCTATATCACAGGCGTCCGTTTCCGTTTCTTGCCGGCAGGATGGAGGGTCATATGGAGCCCGACCTCGTGGATTACACCGCGGATCCTCATGAAGACCAGGTCATCTTTGGAAACCCTAATTTCACTGTGGCGGTCTCTCGCTCTCCTGGGATTTCGGTCTCTTACCTACAGGACACATCGCCCGTGGTCTCGTTGCCCGACTACCTCCCGGATCCTCCGTCCTCCGCAAGTTTCCCTGATCCCTCGGTGGGTTTGGAAGCCCCCCCCCTGTCCCCGGGTACCCTTCATATTCTCTCCACCTTCTCGCCTCACTAGTTTTCATTTGACCCGAACCTGCCTCTCTCTTCAGTTCTTCAAACCCCGCCAATGCCGCCCCCGGTCTCGGGACCCCAAGCCATCCCTGTTTCCGGCTCTCGGCCGTCAGGCTGTTTTGAAACCCCGGCAATTCAGGTTAGGGTTTCTAAATCCTCGTCTCCGGATGGATCTCATAACCCTTTCGTAGATCACCCCTCGGCTCCGCGCACCAAAAAACAAAAATCCAGGTGCATAAAGGCGACATCAAAGGACATTAACATCAGATTCAGAGAGACAGAAGCCATCGGGGAGGTTGCGGTTATGGCTCGCACTATCTTGGTGGGTCATGTGCACGGGAGGGCATATTCCATCAATCGACTGACTTTGTGGGTAAAGGAGATCTGGGGAGGTCTGCTAAAGGAATTACCAGAGGTTCAGGTCCTTCCCCGCGGTTGGTTCTCGCTCCATTTTGCAAAAGAGATCTATACGGACCTTGTTCTGGAAAAATACTGGCACATTGAAATGGCACCAGTCCTGCTGAAGAGGTGGAGTCCTCTCTTTGACCCAGAGCGAGAACAGATTGGGGCAGGACCACTGTGGGTTCGACTGCCGGGACTCCCGCTGCATTACTGGAACGAGGAGGTTCTTATCAGGATTGGAAATGCGCTCGGTACTTACCTGGACCATGATCGCACGTTTGTGGAATCCAAGAAACGCACGCTTGCTCGGGTTCTTGTTCATTTGGACACAAGAGAAGGGTTGGAGGAGAAAATTACTCTGCATTGGGGCAAGTATAGCAGAATACAGATCCTGGACTATGAAGGAGTCCCTTTCCGCTGCAACTGATTCCATCAGGTGGGTCACCTATACAAGGACTGCCCACTCAACAAGAAACAGGAGGAGTCGCCCAGGATCACTCCAATCCCGTCCAGGGGTGCCTCTCCAGTTATACTGCGCCAGACTCAGGGTCCCCCTCCGGTCACACAGAGCACTCCACAAGCAACGCCGCAAAAATCTGGATCTGAGGGCTTCAAAGCTTCCTCTCCGCGGATGACCAGGGCTCGGGCAGCAGCTGAGGTTGCTCAAGTCTCGGGTACATCTCTTCCCCTATCTACCTGTTCTCTTATTTCTGCATCTTTATTACATTCTTCCATTTCTCATGTATCAACTGCACACTGCATCATCTCATCCCCTCCCCCGACCATCTCATCGGTTCAGCCCTCCGTCCCCCCAACCTCCTCCATTTCCTCTCAATCATCCCCCCGAACCTCTGTCTCCCACCCTTATGCACTTTGGCCCCGTCCTCACAAAGCCGACATTCCAGGAAGCCAGGTTGGGCTCGACATCATTCAATCTGGGGTAGGGCCTATGGTAACTAGAGGCAGGAAAACTGAACTTTCAAAGGCTATCAGGCGGGCCGGGGCAGAGGTTGTAGCAGGCCGCCAATCCACATCAGAAGCGGTCCTTAGAGAAATGCCAACCCCAAGGAGGGCTCCCCCATGAAGTGCCTTTCTTTCAATTGCAGGGGTTTGGCTAGCCCTCCCAAAAAGCTAGCCCTTCAGAGGCTCTTCGAGGTAGAACAACCTGACATTATTCTACCTCGGGAGACTCTTGGACAGGCCGAAAGTGTCACCCTCTCCCTCCAAGCCCTGACACCTAAATGGAAATTCATGGCTTCCGATGCCACAGGCCGATCAGGGGGACTCGCTATTGGAACCAACCCTAGGACTATCAAAATTGAAGCAGCATGGGGTGGTTTGGGGTTCTTGGGCATTGACATTTTTTCATATGAGCTTGGAGGATCGCTCAGAATATTGAATGTTTATGGGCAGTGTCAACAAAGGGAGGCATTCTGGAGACGCCTCCTAAACTTATCAATACTAGCCCATGAACACACCATCCTGGGTGGGGATCTAAATTTTTCCCTGGGCTTCTGTGAATCATGGGGGCATCAGGCACAAGTGGATAATATTACAGATTTCATGAGGAATATATTGGATCAGAAGGACTTCATTGATGTCCCCATGCAAAAACCTCAGCCCACTTGGAGGAACAGAAGGGTGGGTTCGGCAGCTCTTGCCCGTAGACTGGATAGATTCCTGATGAAGGGGCCCCTGATTCAGCAATTCCACCACTACAAGCAATGCGTTGGCTCAGGGGGTATATCTGATCATTCCCCTATATATCTGGAGATTGATGGACCTCACTCAAAGCCAAAAGCCCCTTTTAAATTCAACCACACGTGGACTCAGGATCAGGAATTCATAAAATTGGTCAATGAATTTTGGAAGGCTCACCCCATTGACAGAGAGGCCTCCCTGGCAAGAGGCTTCTGTAGCAATCTCAACTTGCTTAAGCACTTAACCATCAATTGGGCAAGAGAAAAGAACAGAAAGGAATCCGAATTGCTCACCAGCATTGAAGCTGAGCTTCACTCTCTTTAGGATGATAGGAATTTGGGTTTTATCTCGGGGGAGGAGAAAACTCGATTGATCGAGCTGGAAAACCAAAAAGCAAACATTCTGAGATTAAGGGAAGAATCCAATAGACTAAGAAGCAGAGCCACATGGCTGAAAGCTGGAGACGAGAACACAAAGTTCTTTCAGAACTATGCTAAAGGGAGGAAGGTCACAAATACAATATGGAATCTCCCTATGCCTGAAGGGGGACTCGCAAATACTTTCAACAAGCTCTCCCAGCTAGGCACAAACCACTTCAGGAACATATACAATGATCCGCCTGGAACAAACCTGGCTGAAATTATCAATCTGGCAAACCACTTCCCCAGATTTGTGAATGAAGAAGAGGCAGAAGAGCTCACAGCCCCGGTCACCATGGAGGAATTGGAGAGCACTTTAAAATGGTTCAAAAAAGATAAAAGTCCCGGACCGGATGGGTGGACCATCAAATTCTACCTAGCCTTCTTTGATATCTTGGGCCAGGATCTGCTGAGGGTGGTGGAGGAAAGCAGATCATCGGGTAGCTTGTATCATGCAATCAACTCAACATTCATTCACTCATCCCCAAGTCTGACTCACCTTCCTCTTTCGATGATTACCGTCCTATCTCCCAGTGTAATTGTCTCTATAAAATTATCTCCAAGATCATTGCTAACCGACTCAGGCCCATTCTATCCAAGCACATTGCCCCTCAACAATTTGCTTTCTTAGAAGACAGACAGATTCATGAAGCCATTGGATCGGCTCAAGAGGCCCTGCATTCTATTTGGTCAAAAAACCAAAAATGCATTCTCCTCAAGATTGATTTATCAAAATCCTTTGATCGGGTCAGCTGGCTCTACATCAAAATGCTTCTCATCCATCTGGGTTTTCCTCTTCCCCTTATCAACTGGATCATGGCTTTCATTATGACCCCTTCCTTCAGTGTGCTCATCAATGGATCGACCTCCCACTTCTTTCACTCTGAGAGGGGCCTTCGCCAGGGATGCCCACTCTCCCCTCTCCTCTTTCCACTGGTCATGGAAGGTTTGAGTCGCCTGATTATCATAGCCAAAAGAGAGGGATCCCTCAGCGGTCTCAGAATCACATATGAGTGCTATCTTACACACCTCCTATTTGTAGATGTTGTACTCATCCTGCTGGATGGTAGCATTCGAGACTCGCTGGCGTTTTCTCGAATTCTCCAGCTATTCATGAAGGCCACAGACATGATGGTTAACCAGCAAAAATCCACGATTACTTGTACTAGAACCTTGGTAAATGAAGATCAAGTTGCCCTGCAGGTGTTTCCCTACACCATTCATCCTCTGGACAGGGGCCTAAAATACCTGGGGTTCTGGCTTAAGCCAAATAACCAACGAATTGCAGATTGGGTCTGGCTTGTGAATAAGGTGGAGAAAAGGTTAAATGTCTAGAGTCACAGATATCTATCCAGAGCTGGACGGTTAGTTCTCATTAAATCTGTACTGGAAGCAACCCCAGTCTTCTGGATGGCACTAGCTTGGATCCCCAAGAATATCCTCGCTCGTCTTCAACAAATCTGCAACAGATATCTCTGGGTGGGAATTCAGGATAAACGCATTTTTGCTTGGATTGGTTGGCACAAGATTGCTATCCCAAAAAGGCGGGGAGGCTGGGGCCTAAAGGACTTTCCTACTTTTGCAAAATCTCTGGCCGCAAAAATGGGATGGTCGTTGCTAACCAGCCAAAACCTATGGGCCAGACTAACATACCATAAATATATCTGGCCACAGAATATTCTGGACTGGGTAAGGCGACCAAACTGGAACAGATCAGGAATATCATCGGTTTGGAAAGCCTTACTATACTCCCTGCCTCTAATAAGGGACAACCTTGTCTGGAGAATAAATGACGGATCTTTGGCAAGGATTGGATTGGATCCATGGATCGGCAGCGGAGGAAGACATACCTTACCACCTGATCTAATACAGTTCCTACACGCCCAAGATATCAAAGTGATTGCACAAGCTGCGGACCATGCGAATTCGGGGATCTTCCACCAGGCCTGGATACCGACACAGCAACTGAATCTACCACTTAGATGGCATCAGGATTGGAAGGACTACTGTGCCGCTCTATCCGAATCGCACATCAGAATAAGGGATGGCACTGATGAATTAGTATGGAGTCAGGCCGATAATGGTATTTACTCCCCTAAAGTCGGTTATATAGCTCTCAGCGAACATAAAAAGCCAGATCATATTCCTTCTTGGAGTTTCGGCATCTGGAAGTTGACTGCCCCGCCCCGAGCCAAACTGTTCTTCTGGTGTGTTTTGAGGGATAGGATTCCGACGGGGGATCATCTAATGCATAGATCAGTTCACGGGCCATCATGGTGTGTGATGTGCAAAGCGGAATCTGAATCCACCGAGCATCTACAATATGCGTAAAGCATCTACAATATGTAATTTTTCTAAATATAATGAAAAGTTACGGATTTTAAAAAAAAAAAAAAAAAAAAAAAAAAAAAAAAAAAAAAAAATAAATAAATAAAAATAAAAAATAAAAATAAAAATAAAAATAAATAAATAAATCTATATCTAGGTTTGGAATGCAATTTTCTGTCCACTATTTGTACATGTTATGGATTTGAAATGCTAGCGAGCCCGTTGGTCTTATGATTGTAACTCAACCCATGGTGCCTTTTTATTTTTTTTATGATAATATAATATGATGGATGTTCGAGTTGCCCCATATATTTTGTGTTGATGTCTAAATATCTAATGTTATTTATGCCATATGGAATTTATGTATGTTAAATGGTTATTTACGGTCTTGAATATATGTGAATGCATGTAATGGTTGTCTTATTCGCAATGCGGTTAAATATAATGAGGCAACACTTTCTGTATGTAAAGGAACTAACCTTTAGAATTGTCGATACACTAGAGAATTCCTAAGAGTGTAACTTCCTAAGTAGGGGAACTTAAAACACTACACAACACACAATACTAGGAGAATGGTAAGGTACTTGTCAGTGGGAGTCCAATGTCATAGGACATAAACAATTTTGTTAAACTGCGGAAACACGGTTCCAACAGTCACCCATTAGCATCTTGGGTAAGACTTCCCACATCACGGGTGTCGCTGAAAGGGCCAATACTTAGTTGGTTTTTGTTGGTCACTGCATATTAAATATTGGGTCTATTAGAAGCCTGTGCACCAACAGTAGGGCTTTCCCTTACTCTCGACTCTCCAAAGCTTGTACCAAGTGCCTCATATTTTTCCTAGTGCCATGGATTTTTAGTTAGGCATGTCAGACTGTTAACGCCATGAACAAGAGGGAAAATTTGGCATAACCACACTTTTTCCTATTACCAAGATGTGGTTAGCATCCTCCCTCTTGGCATTTTGGTTCTTTGGACGTTTATCTTTCATTCTAGACACATGACAGTACATTATTTAGATTAGTGCAAGTCGACAGAATAATGTCGTCCCCCAGGCGAGACCCCTCTTGAGCCAGGGAAACATATAGAGCCTAGGCACGTTGAGACTCTCTGGTCATACATTTTTATTCCCAACTCTTGGTTGGGTTCATTTTCATCTACTTCAGATGTTATAGGTCTTAAAATGGATTAGCCATTAGGTAGTCTTGGTTAGGGTAGGGGGCTATGGTTGGGCTTCTCCACACTTGTTGGTCCACTCAAGCCTGCCACTACCATCTTTTCTTTCTGGTTGGTTTCCATGCCTCGATAAAGAGCCAAAGTCTAATATGGAGCAACATATTACCAAGAGAAAGGTCACTCTAAAGCTCAAGCCTAAGCAGAGAGGTCAGCCACTCACTATTGATATTTGACCCCTGAATTAATTCAATAAGAGATCACTCAGGTGGAAAAGGAACTTTCCAATGAGCGGTGCAATCTTACAGACATCGAGGGTGTTGGTGATCCAGGTGGCTCTAGAAATGCTAAAAAATTAAAGTATGTTGATTTCATCGAAACCGGGACTAGAGCATAGATCTCATCTTTCTTATTCGAATAGTGTAAACGGTGCCTCAATCTGAGTTCGTATGCAAAAGTTATGCTCATTCAAAGTTTTAGTGAAATTGGGAAAAATTCAAAGTCAAAGTCAACATTCTACCATGTGGAAGGACGTACATATGACGTGGCATCAAATTCAACAGGCCTAGTGGGACCCACAGAGCTAATTTGGCAGCCTAGTTAGCAAACCAGGACCCATAAGAAGATGATGTGGCAGCACCATGAGTCGACACATGGCAAGTAAGTGACAAAAGTGGCATATGATGTGGACCAATGAGAGCCTGCCACATGGGCCAATCACATCATGCCACATGACACCTCAAATTACGCCCAAGTGGATTTTTCATGGTGAAACCTCCATTTTTGTCTTATTCTCATGGTTTGGGGAGTCGTTACAATATGGACATACCTTTACCATATATTATATGGTTTGAAAACTATATTAAAACCAAAATTGGGCTTTAAAACCATATTAAAGCAAAATTGGGAGTCGATGGATTTTGGACCCAAAACATCTCCAACAAAAACTAACTTAATTTTACTATGCCAACCATTATGCCAACCACACACTTTATGCTATTCACCCTCACACTTTGTTATAAAGTGTCATTCAAATGGTTCAAACCATGGAGAATATATGAGAGATGAGGGCAAAGGGAGGCCAATGAAGACACAAATCTCAAGAAGTTTCTAGGAATATTGTTTGAGCATATGTTAAGGAATATTCCAAAGAATATTCTCTATGACGAATCTTTAAGGAATCTTGGAGATTCCCTAGGGACAGAATTTTGTAGGTGTGAGAATTATGTCAAGTTTATACTCTTCTGAACTAGAATTTCGCAAGGAATCTGATAGTGCAATGATTGTTATGATTTTAGCAATCATTTTTCCATAAACAAATATTTGAGCAGTGGAACCATGAAGGTGGAACCTTGACACAAGAATCTAAATGGAGTCTAGAAGGTTCCCTAAAGGCCCAAAAATGACAATTTCATAACAAGACCAACTTTATATTCATTTTAGTTAGTTTTTCCCAAGGAACATGATGGTGTGATCAGTTTCTTCATAGAAGAGAGTCTTTAAGGAATCTTTGAGATTATTGGGGAGCCCAAATTTGACCGAGTCAAAAGGGGGTCAAGTTTATCATCAGATTTGACAAATTTTCGCCAAGAATTCAACAATGTAGTCTATTTCTTCAATAGATGTGTGAATTTTTAGGCCATCCCTAAAAGTGGAGGTATAAGATGCATTAATGCCATGTCTTCTTTTGATTTTTGTTGAGTTTATGATTTGATGTTGAGATCCTTGTTTTCCATTTTGTTGGAGGATCCTTGTGTGCCACTTCATGTGAGAGTTTAATATTTTTCATGCTAGAGGAGAGATTATATGAGTGAGAGTTATTATAGGAGAACATCTCATGGAGAGACATGTCACTCTAGTTAAGGGACTTCTTCCTTGTATTGACAAAGAACACATCATGTATTCATCATTATCTTGCAACAATTAATGAAGTGACCTCCCCACTCTTGACACCGAGCCCAGAGATGTAGTCCACACTAGACGAACTCCATTATCAAGTTGTGTGTGTTCTTTGATTTGATGGTTTCCTTTATGTTTCCTCTTCTTTAAAGTATATACATATTTTTTATTCGTACTCTTTCATATGCAATTATGCTAACATCACATAAGTAAAAGATCTTGGTTAATTCGGTAGCTGAGAGAATCCATATCAAGTTCAGTATTAGAGTGGTCTTCTTGCTGATATGAATTGTAAGTGTGAATGATAAACAAAGATTGAAAATGCAACAAGAAATAAATGGAGGATAATAGAGATCTCTACAATACCTTCTACATGATGGAAATCGTGGTATATATAATGTATGCAGATTACGAGGAGAAAATGACAAAAGAGGAACAAGAGAAAAAGAAAGCAGAGGATGGTGATCCATCTCCATATTTGGGAGAATATTATTCTTCTTCATCTTCTTCTCATCATTCAAATTAAGAGATAAATGAAAGCCTTCAAGTAGAGAATGTGAATTGAGGAGACTTCTACAAGAAGCAAAAAAGGAGAAGTAGAGATTGCAGTTTCAATTGCAAGCCACGAAAGAGGCCTTTGGAAAAAATGAACTGCAACAAAGGCTTAGCGAAGCCATCATCCTTTGCTTCAGAATCAACAACTGAGGTAAACAGTGTTGATAGTTCTTTAGTTTCATTTTCACATGATGTTATTTCTGTTGGAAGCCTTGAGGTACCCATTTCAGAATTGGGGTACATTGAAAGAGAATGCTCGAAGGCAGGAGAAGCAAGGGGTTCTTTAGGCAAAGAATCCAAGTTATTGCCCAAATAATCAAGGAAAGAGAATGATGGGAATACATCACATTCTTCCCATGATAGTGCACATTCCAGTGGAAGAGTTGAGGCAAACTTTCATCACCAGGATTGCACCAGAGACAACCAAGCGAGGTATACAAAGTCTCATTATTCTAATGTTCCTTTTAATTACAAGTGGATTATTAATGATGAGCATAAATCATGGCATAGAAAACCATGTAGTTTTTGTGGCTTGTATAATGATGTTGTTTCCGAGTGTTGGAAAAGAATGGCAACAATAAAGAGGACAAGATGTGAAATGCCTTCTCCACATTAGGGAAGGAAGAAGGTTAAGAAGGTACAGAAGAAGAAAATTTTTTGCAGTCATTGCAACAGAGGTGGAAATTAGAGAGCCACATGTTGGAGGCTCCATCTAAAGGAACATCTCAAGAAGGACAAAGTGCCTATGCAAGAACTAGCCAGTGAGGTCGTTCAACAAGCGAATCAGTTATAGGGGGGTGATCCATTCACTTTATTGAGTGAGAGATGGTTTTATTAGATACAGTAATTTGTCATGGCCAAATTTTGTAAATCACATGTTGTGAAATGATTGTAAAAGTGATGAATTGTTTTCCATCACTTATGAATTCAACATGATGATGTTTTTGGCCTTTTGTTGATAGTTTGGGGTATTGCTTTATATTATGATTTTGATGTAAACTTGACCAAAGACTATGCTATAAACACTTGGCAAGTATGGGGTTTGCTTGGGTTATGATAGGTCATGTAAAAGAACATGTATTTTGCAAGTTCTACTATGGGTTTGCATAGGATACAACTATTGGTTCATCACTTATGGATTAAATGTACAAAGGTGAAGGAGAAGGAAGTGTGGCCTGTTAGGGCACTTGTTGTGCAGATGAGGTAGTACATCAAATTGCAGATTATGTTTATGCTTTTGGAGGATAAAAAATTCCCTCAATGGGGAGGAATGATCCAGGTGGCTCCAGAAAGGCTCAAAAATAAAATTATTTATATTTATTTGAAACTAGGACTAGACCGTAGAGCTCATCTTCCTGATTCTAACTTCGTAAACGACACCTCAATCTGAGTTTGTATGTGAAAGTTACGCTCATTCAAATTAGGAAAAAGTCAAAGTCAACATTTTTCCATGTGGCAAGATGTCCACTTGACACGTGGCTTCAAATTCAGCAGGCCTAGTGGGACCCACAAAGCTAATGTGGTAGCCGTTAGCAAACCAGGTGGACCCAAAAGCAGATGATGTGGCAACACCATGAGTTGGCACATGGCAAGTAAGTGATAGAAGTGGCATATGATGTGGACTAATGAGATCCTGCCACATGGCCCAATCACATGGTGCCACACGGAACCTCAAATTAGGCCCAAGTGGCCTTCGCACGGTGCAACCTCCATTTTTGTCTTATTCTCATGGTTTGGGGAGTCATTATAATATGGACATACGTTTACCATATATTATATGGTTTGAAAACTATATTAAAACCAAAATTGGGCTTTAAAACCATACTAAAGAAAAATTGGGAGTCCATGGGTTTTGAACCCAAAACCTCTCCATCAATAAGTACCTTAATTTGGATATACCAACCATTATGCCAACCACACACTTTGTCTTATTTATCCTCACACTTTGTTATAAAATACCATTCAAATGGTTCAAAGGGAACTACAGAGAATACATGAGAGATGAGGGTAAAGGCAGGCCAATGAAGACACGAATCTCAAGAAGATTCTAGGAATATTGTTAGAGCATATGTTAGGGAATATTCCAAAAAATATTATGTATGAGGAATCTTTGAGAAATCTTGGAGATTCCCTAGGGGCAGAATTTTGAAGGTGTGAGAATTATGTCGAGTTTATACTCATCTGAACTAAAATTTCGCAAGAAATATGATAGTGTGATCATTATTATTATCTCAACAGTGATTTTTTCATAAATAAGTATTTTAGCAGTGGAACCTTGATGCGGGAATCTGCATGGAATCTGAAAGATTCCTTAGAGGCCCGAAATTGACAGTTTCATAACCAAGCCAAATTTATACTCATTTTTCTTAGTTTTTCCCAAGGAACGTGATTACATGATTAGTTTCTTCATCTAAGCAGTTGAATTTCATTCAAGCCATAAAAGAGAATCTTTGAGGAAACTTTGAGATTCTTGGGGAGCCCAATTTTGATCGAGTAAAAAAGGGGTTAAGTTTACAGTTAGATTTCACGAATTTTCACCAAGAATTCAACCTTGTAGTCCATTTCTTAAACATAGGTGTGCATTTTCAGGTCATCCCTAAAAGTGGAGGTATAAGATGCATTAGTGCCATGTCTTCTTTTGATTTTTTGCTGAGCTGATGATTTGATGTTGAGATCCTTGTTTTCCATTTTGGTGGAGGATCCTTGTATGCCACTTCATGTGAGAGTTTGATATTTTGTCATGATGAAGGAGAGATTATATGAGTGAAAGTTCTTATAAGAGAACATCTCATTGAGAGACATGCCACTCTAGTTAAGGGATTTCTTCCTTGTATTGACAAAGAACACATCATGTATTCATCATCATCTTGCAATAATTAATGAAGCGACCTCCCCACTCTTGACACCAGGCCCAAAGACATAGTCCAAACTGGACAAACTCCATTATCAAGTTGTGTGTGTTCTTCGATTTGGTGGTTGCCTATATGTTTCCTCTTCTTTAACATATGCACATGTGGTTTCTTCATACTCTTTCACATGCAATTCTGCTAACATCACATAAGTAAAAGAACTTGGTTAATCCCTGTAGCTGAGAGAATCTAGATAAGTTGGTTGAGGTGGAAAATTGGGTTTCTGATGCCAGCCATATAAGGGGTAGGTATAATCAATATATGTACACAATTGAAAACAAAGAAGGCATCACCTAGTCTCTAAATCAAATGAAACAACTTCTAATGTCAATGGAATGCAAGCATGCGAGAATTGAATGGAAAATGGGATCTCTTCTTGATCCTAGGTGCTCTCGTGCTAGCAATAAGGAGCCCATCCCCATTGAAGCTATTAATTTAGAGAAATATGCATGCATGCTTATCTACCTCTCTACTTTTAGCTTCCTTTTATGTTTTCTTATCTTATCTTCAAGGAGAAGAATACCTATTATGGCCAAATAGTTGAATCTCATGTTTTGTTTCTAGTAGCCCAAAACTACATATTTTCTTTTAAAATTTTAAAACAATTCAAGCTATGTGTTTGATATGGTTTTCCTAGTAGCAAGTGAGCACAAAATTCTTCAACAATACATATAAATTTATGAAAATACACAATACAAAATTATATATATGAGAGATCAATGAACACTGCCTCAAACAATATTGTCAATGTCATGTTGTTGTTTAAAAATTTAATATAAAATATACTTTGTCATACATTGATTTCATTTGCAAATTTAATAGAAAAGATACTTCAGTTTACTGAAGAATGATCTTTCACCTTTATTGACTTGGTTGTACATCGCAAAATTGAGAGGATTGTTAAAATTGGCAACTAGGGCCAAACTCCATGTGGGTCATCTTATTTATGGCAGCTGATATTTTTCTTAGATCCCTCTCATCAAGAGGTGTAGGATTGATCTAAAGATCAGCCGATTCTGATAAGTATTCATGGAGTTATGAATTTATTTGTGTTATAAGACAATTCGTCAAGGTCGGCTAGCAACCAAATAAACCCCTCATGTGCTCAACGTTTTAGTATAAAAGGAGATGACTTGAGAGTCATTTTACACACAACTTCTCTCTTGATTTCTGTCCAATTGTCTTGGGTTTTAGTGTGAGAGAAATCTAGGAGGAAGTAGCCCTAACGCAGTCCTAAGGAGGATTCCCTAACACAGACCTAAGGAGGATGATCTAGCTCTCAACACAATTATAGGGGAGAGATCTAAACGCTGCCCTATGGAGAAGCCCTAACACTGCCCTATGGAGAAGAGCTAATGCTGCCCTATGGAGAAGCCCTAATGCTACCCTTTGGAGAAGCCCTAACGCTGCCCAATGGAGAAGAGCTAACACTGCCCTATGGAGAAGCCCCAATGTTTCCCTTTGGAGAAGCCCTAACATAACCTATGAAGAGGTATACACAGTCAAGAAGGCAATAATGTAAGCCCTCAATCTAGATTAGAAAAGGGTCTCTACCCTAGATGGATGCCCTAGAACCTTAACGCAGTCTATGGAAGAATGAAAGCTCTAACCACAGCAAGGGATAGGCTTGTTGTAGCAAGCCGCAATCCCTTATACACCTACAGGTACACATTAAGGCTAATAAGGAGGGCATAAGGGCTAGTTGTGACTGCTGGGGTATACCAAGCCAACGTGTGGTTTAGGAATGTTAGGGAAGGGCTATCATAGCAATTGGGACAACAACAAGACATAGTGTTGCAATAGCAATTGGGACAACAACAAGACATGGTGCTACAATAGCAATTGGGACAGCAACAAGACTTGGTGCTGCAATAACAATTGGTACAACAGAAAGACATGGTGCTATAATAGTAATTGGGAGAGCATCAAGACATAGTGTTGCAATAGCAATTGGGACAACAGCAAGACATGGTGCTGCAATAGCAATTGGGATAGTAGCAAGACATGGTGCTACAATAGAAATTGGGACAACAACAAGACATTGTGTTGCAATAGAAATTGGGACAACAGCAAGACATGGTGTTGCAATAACAATTGGGATAGCAGCAAGACATGGTGCTGCAATAGCAATTGGGACAACAATATGGTAAGCAAGGTGCAACAAACACATGGTGGCAAAACAAGGTGCAACAATGGCACATGATGGTGCATGATGCAATACAATGATTGGTACTGTCATGATTGATGAAGCATGATAAGATGCAGCATTGTGATGATGGCTGCAGCATGGTGCAGCACGGAGAGGTGCAACATGATGACGAGATGCAACACGATGATAGGTGAAGGAGTCACCCTGGAGAATCAATTGAAGCAACATGTCTTCAATTGATCTCATGTATCATCTTCTTAGAGATGATCTATGCTCTTATCTAGATAAGTCAAAGTGTTGACTTGCGCTGTAAATGTACTCTCTCTATCTCTCTCTCTCTGTTGAACTATTGCAGAACATATTAGAAGAATTGATCAAGGGTTTCCCCACAATGGGTTTGTCCCTGCCTAGCGCCACATCTTGTGTCCTCTTGTCTTGGCTTGTCTTCTGCGATTTATGTTTATGTTCTATCTGCAATTTACTTTAATGCTGATGTGATTGCTAATCTAGAAAAGATATTGAGCTAACTGTGAAAATTGAAATAAATTGCTCTAAGCATAGAACATACCTAAAATTAACAAGGATCCTATTGGAGCCTTTAGTGGCATTCTAAATGGTAACTTGCTTTCATTTAAAAGTTTAGTTCAAATCTTGTATCTAATTGTTTGATACAAATATCTTATTAGACCTTGTCGCTTGTGGCATGGGACTATTAGTAATTGTTTCCCTATTTCATGAAGTACGGTCATTCAACCTATCAAATGGAAGCATTGATTTCCACCACCAATAAGATTTTTAATCATCTTATTTCGCCTCTTCCACAGGAAAAGAGGTTATAATATCATGCAAAAGGCTATAATATCATGGTTAACACGATTTGTTTGATTCATATTTTCAAAACTACAACTAATGTTGGCATTAGTTCACTGACATTAATTTTTTATTTTTTTATGGCCTCGACACATGTTGCAAGACCATGCCAGACCACATGGTTATTTGCATGTGTTGGCTATATGCATGTGAACCGGTGATGCTTTGGGCGGTGCATCTCTCATAAAAATGTGAACATTCAAGAAGGTTGATTTTTTTTTTTTTAAATCTGCAAGCAACCTCCGGTTCAGAACAAGAAAATTGTTGTAGGTCTAGACCTTGCTTGATTTGAATAAGCCATATGCTGATAGGAATGACAACCATAACACTCTTATGTTCATTCTGCTTGCTTAGTTACTAATCTGTTAGCTCGGTGAGCACACCTAAATCACAATACAACAAACTTGAATAACACAAACACATATCAGATTCTTAAGTATACAATAAACTTCAATCAACATAAACATATATCAGATTTAGAAGAGGTAAGTGATTTTTTTTTTTTCTTGAAAGGATGTGAAGGATGATTGACTGCAATTGTATGATTATATATGTTGCGGTGGTTTTCATGAGAGATAGAGATACGAGTTCAATAGCATTTTCACTATGATATTTGAACAATTTCAGTAGCAAGAGATTGGACTATTTGAGTAGTAGGAGAGTTGATGCACTCACATATTACAATATTCAATGCTAACTGTAATTCTCTGTAGTAATTTCAAAATATTATGTGAAGAGATTGCACGAAATCTAAACGTTCACCTAATTTTTTATTTATAAGAATGCATGCAGTAAAACATACTTCATATATATACATTACTTGTTGAAATCACACCAGATAAATTATTGTATCACAAATTTAGGACTTCTAAGGTAGTAATATATTTCAACTTCGTTGGTTTTTGGTCATGAAGAAGGTTTTTAGATAATTCCAAAGATTCTCGGTTAAATGACCAAATGCATGTGAGATATTACCACTAAGATTATTGCTGGAAAGGTTCAAACTTATAAGGTAATTCAGTGATACCAATTTTGAAGGAATACACCCACTTAGTCGATTTCCTGATAGATAGAAAAATGCATGCATGGAAAAGAAATACGTTTGAAAGATCTCCAGTCCCATCATATTCAATATAAGTTTGTCTTGCAACAACGACTCTAGCTGAGGCTTTCCCGCCACACCCTATTTTGTCACTCTTTGGAACATACTAATTTGTGAAGGGATCTTACCAGAGAATTTATTATTTGAGAAATCCACAAGTCGCATGTGACTGAGATCCCAAAGCCAATTGGGTAAATTTCCTTCTAATCGGTTATAACCCACCATTATAATGCAAAGGTTCTTGTTATATCCCTAACTTTTTGGTAGTGTGCCAATCAAATAATTAGCAAAAAAATTAATGAATATGGCACTACTACGACTTTTGAACATTAGAGAAGGGTGCACTCAAGTGAGCTAGTTCAGGGAAAGAGAGAAGCTACGCAGGTTCATTACCGTTGTATTTCCATAGGAAACTCCCCCATCAAAGAAATGTTATCTAGTTTTAGATATCTCAGTTTTAAACAATTTGCAAGGGAGGGTGGGATGGGGTTTCACAATTGGTTGTTGCATATGTCTAAGTATGTTAAGTGAGTCAGATTAGCCAGAGTGAAAGAAAGAATGCCTCTTATTTTATTGTGACTGAGATCTAGGAATTCGAGATTCACAAGCTTACAGATTTCAGTCGGTAACTCTCTAGAAATACTATTATTTCCCATATTTAAATTCTGAAGGTGTTTGAGTAGACCAATCTAAGAAGGTATTCTTAATTGTTATAAGCTAAAAAACTTTGCAGGAAGTTAAGATGGCCTATTTCTAGAGGTATTTTATGAGTGAGATTGTTGGAAAACAGAGCGAACTAACACAACATTCTTAATTTTCCCAATTGAGAAGGAAAGTTTCCTACCATCCTATTTTAAGACAAATCCAGGACTTCCTGATTCAATAGTTGACCTAATTCCATAGGAATTGTTTCAGAAAAAATATATTTTTTGATAAATTTAGATGTATAAGTTCTCTCAACTCACCTAATTGGGAAGGAATGCTTCTATTAAGCATATTATTGTCAAGCCTCATCACAACCAATTTCTTAACTGATGTTATAATCTCTAGCGTTATATTATTATGAAGCTTGTTCTAGCTGAGATCCTGTCTATTTCTAGTAGCATTGGATGTGCTCTAAGCCTAAAAATTTGTAGGGAGGCTAGGACACATGTATTCCAACAGACCTAGAAATCGTTTTGGGAAATTCCACCCAGAGACAATTTTATTAAAAAAAATAATTATTTTTAATGAATGTCGAAGTCTAAACTTGTGAATTAAAATAATTAAAGGGTATTAATTAAACTAGGGATGAAACTTCTAGAAGAAAACGAGGATCAAGTCAAAATGATCTAAGCCATTGATTTGAATCTAATATGTGTTGTTGATTGATTAACGAGAGGATTATAAGAAGGACTTTGATGGGCATTTAGAAGACACACCAGGCAGATACTCAGTGGCCCAAGTAGATCAATTTTCTCACTGGTTGAAATTCGAAAAGAGGAAATTGAATAAGAGGGTGAGTTGTAGGTGAGAGGGAGAGGGTATCAACGATAGTCGAAAGTGCAGGAAACAACAGGAAGAGGTAGTGCAAAAGAGGGATGCAGATCACCCATGCAGAGGAAGTGACGCAGGGACAATGTAGTCACTACGCAGAGGTTGACCCAATGTGGCCAGCGTGAGGGCAACGGGTCCTCTCAGGTGTCAGAAATTCATTGTGGAGCAGAGAAATTTGTTTGTAAAATTTCTCTCAATGATTCTTCTTCATTATGCTATCCGTAGATTGTAAATGAGATTTTATTGAAGAATAATAAAAGAAACCCTCATTTGATGCACTTATTTTCCCACATTGGGTTTTTCTGGGGACAATTGTCCAAAAACAACTATGTTAATGTGTTATTATTGTGTTAGTATTTTCCTTAATTTATTTTTTGTAGAAATTAATTTGTGAAGGTTGTAGTACATGTATTTCGATATTTGTAGTAGACAACTACAAATAATTTGTTTTAGTAAATTAACAAATAGAAGAAATATTATCAGTTGCTAGAGTAGGATTTGCAATTTCCATATTTCCACATGGTATCGGAGCAAAGGTAAAGCAAGAGAGCAAACTGGAAGAGCCCAATGTTGAAGAGAAGAAGGGAAATTGAAGTGTTGCATAGGCAGTAGATCGAAATCCAAGAGGGATTGCGCAATCCAAGCCCAATGTTGAAGAGAAGAAGGGAGATTGAAGTGCTGCATAGGCAACAGATCGAAACCTTGGAGGGATTGCGTAATCCAAGCTAGGAGGGAAAGGTTCTCAAGGAAAATCTCTCTCTAAGTGAGTTGATAGAGAGGTAATATTTATAGTTTGTGGTTTGACAGAGGCAGAGGGAGCAACGCAACAATAGATCCAACATAGAGCAGTGTTCAGGTGGGATATAGTTTTTTGCAGTAGTTGCTGGGGCAAAAAAACATCAGGAGAAGGAGAATAACAAGAAACAACATGGGCAGTCAATATGTATTATCTTCCATATTGGAAGAAGAATTCACATGTTTTTCAAGCTCAACATCAATAGGTGTTTGGTATATTGATAGTAGGGCTTCAACTCATATGACTGGAGTGCAAGAATACTTCTCTAGCTATCAAGAAGAGCAGATGGACTTCCAGATCACTATGGGAAATAAAATGAAGTGTACACTAGTAGGGAGAGGCACCATAGCATTTCAAACAGAAGTAGGAACCAACATAAGAGCCACTAATGTACTACATGTGTTGGGGTTAGGAATAAATCTAATTTCAGTGTCCCAATTACATGACAAGAGGTATAATGTATACTTCATTGGAAGGAAAGTGTATGTCAAACATCCTAGCTGGAAGAAGAAGAGAAAAATTGGAGCTCGAAGAAACGAATTGTATAGATTGCAGCTCGAATCTCCAATGACACTGATAGGCAGTAATCATAATGGGAAAAGGAACTGAATGAACTATGGCACAAGCGAATGGGACATTTACATGATGGAGCATTGAGAATTCTTAGAGAGAGTAATACATGGGTTCCAGTTCTTTGATTCAGGTGGATATTGGTGACCACCTGCCAATTCCACTTGGACCCCCACCATTGTTTCTTCCAGATTTTCACCTCCAAGATGTCATGTTATGCCACCTGGGTCACCTTTGTGTTCCTTCAAGCGAGTGTGCCAAGCTGATTTGGGAAGCACACTACAGTCGGGTTGCTACGCATTTTGGGGTCGAGAAAATGGTGGCAGTACTGCAGAAGTATTTCTATTGGCCAAATCTTCGACAAGATATTGGGAAGTACATTAGATCATGCACTGCCTGCGCCATTGCCAAACCGACCATCAAGAAGCAAGGCCTCTATACCCCGTTTCCTACCCCTAATCGATTGTGGGAATCCGTCTGTTTAGTCAATTTAGTGTTCCTAAATTGATGTCATTAATTGTCAACCCGGGGCTCGTAAGCTGATGAAGTGAAGGTGTACTATATGTACTTAAGCAACCTCTTAAAGCTTTTTGTCGTTTGGGGGTGTTGTTTATGATTATTTTATCTTCCTAAAATGGAGTGATGTATTTATAAACAATGAGTGATGGTGTGTGTGTAGTGAATTCTAAATGAGTGAGGATGTGTGATTAGTGA